>JAVSIQ010000251.1:0-86286 GCA_038502775.1 Hippodamia convergens
AAATTAGCACTGGGAGATGCTCCAGTTACTTACTGAAAGAGGTTTCTTGCCCTTCTTTACCCCCAAAGTTTAGGTTTTTTTTTATTTCGATGCTGTTCAAATGTTTTCACAAAAATGAAAATAAGTCTGATCTATCTTTCGAGATGATTGGGGTTGAACTTTTGAAAATATAAGTTTTCTTCTAAGTAAGTTGAAGGAACTCGATACTTATAGTCCAAGATCACAGAGCTGTCTGAAATAACTTATTTTCACATGGCTGATTTTTATATATGTTTTGTTAGAATATTTTTTAAAAAATTGTATCGAAGTGTCAGACACTTTCCATGGGCCAAAACTTCTGTCAGACGCTTTAAAGCTCCAAAAAAATGAATGTACCTATTATCACATGTCTGATTTTTAAATATGTTATTGAGGTAACTATAAAATTATATTTCATTAGTTGGACAAATTTTTAGTGACTGAACATCCCCTAAACAAATACACTATTCAGCTGAATAATATTTGTATTTACGGATGTTTAGTCACTACAATTTGTCCAACTAATGAAATATAATTTGACAGTTGCCTCGATAATATATTTAAAAATCAGAAATGGTGAAATAAGTTCATTCAGTTTTTTTTTTGGAGCTTCAAAGCGTCTGACAGAAGTTTTTGCCCATGGAAAGTGTCTGACACTTATGATATTATTTTAGAAATAATATTCTACACTTTTCCTAAAATAGTATCATAAGTGTCAGACACTTACATGGGCAAAAATTTTTGTCAGACGCTTTAAAACTCCAAAAAAAAATGAATGAACTTAGTTCACCATTTCTGATTTTTAAATATATTATCGAGGCAACTATCAAATTATATTCATCAGTTGGACAAATTGTAGTGACTAAACATCCCGTAAATACAAATATTATTCAGGTGAATAGTTTTTGTGTTTACGGGATGTTTAGTCACTACAATTTGTCCAACTAATGAAATATAATTTGATAGTTGCCTCGATAATATATTTCAAATCAGAAATGGTGAAATAAGTACATTCAGTTTTTTTTGGAGCTTTAAAGCGTCTGACAAAAGTTTTTGCCCATGGTAGTGTTTGACACTTATGATACTATTTTAGAAATAATATTCTACAAAATTCTCAAAACTATAAAAATCAGCATGTGAAAATAAGTTTACGTCAGACAGCTCTGGACTATTATTATTTCCATCAATTACGCTATTCGCCTACACAATTTCTTGGATTTGTATTTTGAAACATTCAAACCCAACCCTTTAGAAATTTTAAACATAATTATAATTGAAAAAAAAACAATGTCGTGAAAAAGTGGTTTCTAAAAAGGGCAAGTAACCCCCTTTGATACGCCTCTGCGGTAATCTCCAAAAATCATTGTGACTCATTTTATAACCTTCTTCGGCACATGCTGACTATTCAACATTGATTTGTGACTCTAAAAATAACTGCTGTCATTTCTGAATTTGGTGTAGTAGCAAGCGGCTCTTAGTTTCTCGAATTGAATCTGCGCGCGCATCTTATTTGTGACTCAATTCAGTGTAGTGGCAAACGGTTTCTAACATTCCTTTTTTAGTTGATTAACGAAAGGAAATTTTTTGATTTAATCAAATAAAACCGCTCTAAGAAAATCGTTGAATGCATTGATTAATATGCAATGACAGTCCTGTAAAAGGGTGAGTTCGTAACCCTAGAAAACGTATACCTATCCGATTATGGAAATCAAAATCATCCGAACGGCAGACTCAATTGTTCAAGTTCAAGGTCGGCGACCCTTTATTTTATTCTTCAAGCAGTACAACACCCCCTCGAGTGATTTATGTCGTCCTTTTTCGTAGATCGCGGTTCTTATGTTTTGAAAGCATGATATTCAACGTCAACGGAGCATACGGCCTGTGACAGCTCGGTATTTGATGTAACACACTTTGTCAAGCTGCGTTTGCCGAGCTTTCCGAGCTTTTTCGGCTGGAGACAAATCTGATTTATGAGAAGGAATGTGGCTCTCTTATCGTCGAACGGTCAGAAAGGGGCCCATTAGAATCGATTGTACAGGGCAGATCCTCACTTCTCGGCGTCAGTTCGTGTTGTTCAGGGACTTCGATTGAGGTGGTTCCTACAGGTATTCTTTCGATCCGTACCAATTACCGTAAATGCATCACTCGATTCGATATATGGTGTCTGTCGTTGGTACAGGGTGGTTGTTTATATTTTACTCAATAATTATCTCAGTTAATATTGGTTTAAATGGGCAAATTTGTAGTATTTTTATGGCCATTCAGAATTCAGTATTAACAAATGCATAAGGAAATCGTAAACATAAATATTTGTTGTTAACTGTCGTTTTTAAATCGTATATACCTTATTCTGTATTTCAGTATTGTATATATTTTTTATTGAGGTTATCTCTGGCAGTTTTCTAAAAATATAGATATTCTCGTCTAAACCTAAGGCAGCTCTGAAATGCCACACGAGAACGATGCGATTTCTTTATATCAAAGGAACCGTGGATAATGAAACAACTGATATTTATTTTATTTTTTCATTATCTAAAAGTAAATTGAGTGTTCGAATGACCCACATTTATTTCTACACACAGTCGATATCTTTTTGTTAAGTTTTTGAGGGTTTTCCTCACCATTTATGGATATATATTGAGGTTGTCAATTTCTCCCTCTATTCTGTATTTAATATTTTGCGGACGGGCCATATACACTTCAGATTTCAAAATCTCCCCATAAAAAGTATTTTTTTAATGGGGTAAAGTAGGGACTATCAGAAGGCCATAGAATGGAACTTCGATATAAAGAAATCACAGCTTTCTCGAGTGGCGTTTTTACAGCTGCCTTAATTTTAGACGAAAACCCTGTATTTTGAGGAAACTGTCGAAAATATCCTCAATTTTTAGGAAATATATATATCATTTCAAAAACAACAGCTCACAAAAAAATAGTTTTACGATGCCTTCATGTATTTCTAAGCACTGAATTCTGAAAGCCCATAAAAATACTACAAAATTTGCCCATTTAAATGTTTTTATGCGACCAATTTTAACTGAGATAGCTATTGAGTTGAAATATAAACAATCACCCTGTACATACAGGGTGAGTCTTGGACTTGTACTTATATTTTAACAATAGATTCTTGAAGTGAAAATAAAAACACTTTTTTGTACATAGTGGTCATTTTTCGATGAATAGTACTATATCTCCTAACTTGAAGATGTTTTTATTTCGAGAGCGTAGCCACAATACCGCTGAAGTTATAGCGAATTATAATATATAGACTGAATACCGTAGCGACCTACGGTATTCAACAAGATATTTTTTCCGAAAAAAGATAATATATTCCTTTTTTTATCTCTTTTAATTTAAAAGATGTAGTACTAAATCATCGAAAAATGACAACCCTGTATAATCATTTTTCTCGATTTAGCCTAGATAAAAATATATTGCCATTTTAAACTTTTTCATAATGAGATTGCCATAAGCTTTTCCGAGCATAAGATCTACTGCTTAAACCTTCCAGGGTCTCCAGGCATAAGAAAGCAGTGACATGCGGCAAAAACGCATTCGAAAAAAATATTGTATAGAATTTTATTCTCAACAATTTTGATCTTCGAAATCATTTATTTTACTGTAGCAGTAGGCACCAAACAATTTTTTGTTAGTTTGTCTCGTTTTTGATCAAAGACTTTTTCTTGAAAAACTTCCGAGAAAAATGCTGTCTTTTAATTTTGAACAACGCATAAACATGAAAATTCTGAATCTCAATTGGGTCTCATTACTGCAACTAATCCAGCCTTTGATATCTATGTTTCTGTGCACCGTATAATTTCTTTATTCAATCAACAAAACAACAAACCAATCATCATTAACTGTCTACGCGGAAAATGTTTTCAATATCATCCATCTAAATATAAACAAGACACTACTTGTGAAAAAAGGAAATTTATTCCATTTCACAAGTAAATGAAACCTGCTCAAATCCAATTTTCTAATGAAACTTGCTCAATTACATTTTTCTGGAAAAGATATTTCTCAAGGCAAATCTTCAAGATTTTTGTACGGTTATGTTATTGTATGAATTCGTTTGTGTATTTTTTAGTTAGTTGGCACTACTGTAATTGTGAGTACTACATTTCTTAATTGGATGAAGTAATCAAAGATGATATAAGAGGAAAATTAACGAACGTCAGAGATTATCATATAGGTTTTTCCGATTAATTTTCCGGTCATAATTTAGAGAATGAGTACCCAAACGTTTTTTCAGTAAACATTCCCAAAGTTGCAGTGTAGTACTTTCCGACTCTCCTTTGCCGAAGTCTCGAACAAACAAACTTGTTTGTAATCACGTCTATCTATTTTTAATTGCTATTTAACATGTTACAGCTGATACTAAAATATCGAACATTTATCGTCATTATCGAGGTCCCAGTTCGAATCGTGACTGTATCTTCTCTGGACGGTTCATTGTTTCTATTATTTTCATGTGGTGCATGATTAAGTTCGCCAGCTTCGAATATTTACTGTTCACCTGTGAGTTATGGCAATCGAAATCCATAATTTAATAAGCACTTTCACAAATCGCTGATTTCAATTTCAATGTCCATAGGTCAGGCGAATTTCATCGATGTTGGACTGCACCAGTTTTTTTACTATTGTTGAATAATTATAAGGGATATATAATGATAATTAATGTCACTGTGAATATTCATTGTTTAGCTGTATAAGATTTCGAGTTGTTGTTCGAAGAAGAAATTCGCGAAAATTCTCTTAATACTTCGATCTAATATTAAAATTTCAAGCGATTAATATCGAATGCAATCGATCAATCAAAACTCACTTCCTCTTTATTATAATAAGAACACTTGAAATGATCAACGTCGAATGTTATCTGTCGCGTAAAACAAACAGCTTTTATCAGCGATATCGCTTCTTTTTTCCCTATCAAAGAAAACATTACTTTATACGGATTTTATTTCCGTTCACAGAATAATCAGAGAATTTTTGTCCTTGATTCTGCACTGCACAACTGCTTCACCTATCGAATCTTATTCAATTCTCAATTGAACATTTTTTTCATTATTTTGATTCAGCTTTTTTCTGACCAAAATTTACACAAAGAAGACATTTCGTAATTTTTTTCTCCTACTAGCTTTTGTTATTTAATAGTTTCTTACACTTTTTGGGAGCAGTGATCAATCTACAATATTTCACGAAAAACAAGTCTATTGAAAAATATAGCACGCTTTTGAAGAAATTGATTTTTTAATTGCTCTGAAATTTGACGCGGCACTGTAATTTTGATAGCACCGGTATGAAGTACTGAAAAAAATTTGCCGGAAAGTTATTTTTTCGAGAGCATAGCATAGTCACAATACAGCGCGGAAGTTATAAGGAATATTTCGGATCACCCTGTAGAACGGGAAACTATACACCGTAACGACTTGCAGTATTCAGCAATTTATATTTCTCAAAAAAAGAGAATGTGACAAGAATACTTATTACTTTACTCAGTTCTAAATCATCGAAATCTGACCTTCTGTACAGCATCAAAAATGAGAATGTTACTCGGTCAAAATTTCAAAAGTTTGACTCAGAAATCAATAATGAACGGTATTTATTTATTTATTCAGCATATGGCATCAAGTCAACAGTTACTAATAATATCAACTCAAACATTCCATCAGACTTTTAATTTCAACTGAATACTACTACGCTTTTATGTTCCTTTATTGTAAGAAGAACAGAATTACTGTCTGACTAGGAATCTGTCAAAATCAATTTTATTCATGCAGTGACGACGGCGGAAAGGCTGACTTTGATCGATTATCGGCACCCCTACTGTTTTTTTCTCTGAAATTTCGAATGTTTACATAATCATTTAATTAACTCACGTTCCGCATCTAATAATCCTCTTTCGTTTCAGATCTTGCTGGGGTCCATCATGAAGTCTCTCCAGCCCATCCAGACGACAACGATGACATTTTCGGCCCTCCAAGAACCTACCCAAACGGCTTTACACCTCCCAAGAACCGTCCTTCAATGATTTCTGCGAAGTACCGTCAAAAAGAAGAACGCCGGAAAGTTCTCAAGATCAGTATGAGCAAATTGAAGAAGATCGAAGATCCGGAAGCTAGCTTGCGACGATCGGTCCTCATCAACAACACCATGAAGAGGTTGCAACAGGAGGCTAAAGAGGAGAAGATCCAGAAGCAACAACTGAACTACCCTAGAATATGTGAAAGTGAAAACCTGGTCAATATCAAAAACGAGTTTATTAAGAACGAGGTCAAGCCTAGCGAACACAAAGTGTCGAGCAAAGTGATCGAGTTCCTCGAGAACGATTTCGATAAAAAGTTGGCGGAAGAGATAGAGACGGTGAAGGCGAACAGCATGGGGGTTCTCCAGAATCTCGAAGAAAGCATGAAGGACCTGGATACTCCGCTTTCCAGTACGACGGATGATGTTACGAACGACCGTTTTGGCAGTAGGAAGAGGTCGTTTGATGAAATCGACGACTGCGACGTGCAAGATGTTCTGTCGCAGTTTTACATCCCACCCACGCCTAGAATGTTAACTTGCATCGACGATGACGATGAAATATGTGTTGTTAACGACGAACCCTGTGCGAAACGCCCAAAAATTGATAGTGACCAAAGCTCTAGTTATCCCAAAGACACTTACAGTGAAGTAAACGTAGATTTCAAACCGTGTCCAGACTATGCATCGAGTAGTTTCAATAACAACAATGAGTCTAGGTTAAGGTTTAACAATCAAAACGAAGACCATAGTTTTAGTTGTGGACAGGCATCCTTGTTTAACGAATTGCAGAACAATGTTTATCACAATTTGATCGCGTCTCTGGAGACATAGCATGATGTTTTTTGGCAATAAGGAATACCCAAGAACTCCAGTTTGTGATAATCGCGTTCTTTTTCCTCTGGAAAAAGAAAGGAATACCGAATTTAGTTTATGATCACTAAAATCTTGTAAATTATTTTATGTTATACATTTCACTGAGCATTATGTACATTAATTTTTCATCAATGTATTATTATTTCGATTAGAAGTATAAGGTGCTTTCACCTCACTGAGAATACGGATCATAGCAAATGAACGGGTCCTTGAGAATGCAACATGTGTCATCTTCATCATTATACCTTTATGTTATGTTGATGTACTTATAGCAAAAAAATAGTTTATTAATTTTGCTTCTGTTGTATCTATTTGTTAGCCAATTGTTTGAATTTATTTAGTCATGTACAAAGATGATTTCGATTACAGTTTTGTTTATGTTTTGTTGAAACACAATTATTCAAATCAAAGTCTTAAGATTATTCGAAAATATATTGTATGTTGAAGTACCGAAAAAGCTTAAATGACAGTTTACTAAAATTTGATTTGTTTTAATAACATTATTTCCATGCGTTTCTTCTCAATAAGTAAACTCTCCTTGGTCAAATTTTTCTAGTTGAAGTTAGATCTCATGATAGATTATGATGACCAAAATAGAGAAATATCAAACTTGTCCGAGGAGAGACAAATTTAGCTGTGATATTAAATAAATGGACATATTTAAACATAGATCAATTCAGTATCTAGGAAAGCCTATTGTAGAGTGAGGAGCACTTATTAGTTGTACAAAATGATATTCATTCCAATAAATCTTCTCATTCTCTAACTGAAATGTTTTGGAAGTAATAAATGACTGTAACATCACTGTATGTGACAATGAGAAATTTTATACCATTATTCGATTATGAAAGTAAATAAATAAACGTTGTTCAGTATATTCCAAACTTATCATTTTTAATCCTGAAAGTTTCATTAGGGTGTTCTCTACCAGTCTCTGAAAAAAAAAAGATTTAATAATATTTAAATAATAGAAGAAAGGTCCCTGCGCAAAACTTGAGCACTATTTTGTCAGGGACCAAATCTTTATGAAAAATTTTGCTTGAAAATAAACAAAGAGAAAACACTTTGAACTCTAAATATACTCAGAATATCTATCATTATTAAAAACACAATACCTGAAAAAAACAGGTTTTAATACTGAGAGAAACTTATTTATAAACATTTATTTATTTTTTTTTTTCGAGGCATCGACTGCTTCGGTCATTAGCCTTCTTTTTTTTATAAACATATTTCCACTAAAACCAACAGAAAACATTGAACTATACTTCATCTTGAATAGAGTATGCTCCCATCCCCAGAATGAATTGTGAGGTAAAATTCTAAAAAAGTAATTCCCAATCTTATATGAACGAAGAACACTCTTCCAAGAGTAAAGCCACTTCTTGAGTTTGTCATAATATCAACATCACCAACTGAATGTTGAAAAACGATAATCAACTAGAAATCCATGAAGAAAATTCTTGAACCTAATTAGAGCTTTAATAGTTGTAAATAATGAATATTACCATGAAAGATGAACACAGAAGTAGTTAAAATCCCTTTCTTGTTGTGATAGAGATATATTGACAGTGCTTTGCCTGTGAAGTATTTAGATTTGCATTGATTTATCAATTCAAACGTTCAAATTATTGAAATCCCAATTTTTTTATCGGTCATTTTTTTTAAATTCGAATGAAATATCAAGTCATTGATAACTGGGCGATTGCGAATATTGAATGGCATATCTGATTAATTTCGTTTTTATTTTTCTATGTGAGGTTTTTTTTGACAGGCAATAAATTAAGAAATCTTGCTCATTAATATCTTAATAATATTCTGAACCGCATTGGATACTCCATCTCTCGGTTAATTAGATAAATTTCACCTGTTTCTCACAGATTTGTATCATTATCTTTCAATTTTCATCAGGTGATTTTTCTTGATAGGAATCCTTAAGTTCAAGGTAAGAGAGAAATTTCTGATTTAAAAAGTGCACAGACTCACAGATGAAATTCGAAATTATTTACAAAAATTGTTCGAAAGGATCACAATTCGTTCACAAAATCTTGCACGGAGTAATAAGGAATGTTTAGATGCAACAAGCATCTAACCATTTCGCCCACGAAAATTTCTACAAACATTCTCAATGCCTTGTCTTAGTTCTTCAGTACTTTTCACCTCACTGACACTATACACTAATATTTTCAAATTATCCCAAAGAAAGTTTCTCGAAGAAGGTGAATATTTTATATGAAACATTTTTGGTAAAATGATTAAATTTGAATGTTCCAAGACCTGTCAAAAAAAGCGTCACCTTTGGAACCAGTTTCTACCTATTCAATCAATATTAGTGTTTCTATTCCCAAATAATTAGAAACTGAATGAAAAATACAGGCAATTTCTTGGTGGATTATTGCACTTAAAGAAGATATCTGTTCAATATACATTACAGACTCGATAATACTCGTTAGAACTCGTTAGAACATATCGGTGATTTAAAGCGCCGATCAGATTCTGCTGATTTTTCAGAATTTCGAGAAACAGGCTTTCATTTGTATCCAAGTATACTTCGTATTCGTAATATTTTCACAAGATATCTGACATTTTCTAGTTGACTCTGAATGTTAATAATTGGAACCCAATGTAAGCTGTCTATTTATATTGAGAATTCTCAAAAATTGGTATATATATATATTATTCTTATGAAAAAGAGAGCTAAAATAATACATTAAATGTTGTAACAAAAAGTACCTAAGCTGAGGTAAAAAAAAAAACGGGGTATCATAACATTCTTTGTATGATACTATAGAATCATACGATACTATCAACACTACTATCATACGATACTATACAGCCAGGGGAAAAAACCTCAGCCGAAAAAACCTGCCTCCCCGTAAACAAAATAACATAAAATATCAAATATCAGGAAAATCTTGAAAGACATCAGTGTGATCATCTTCATGTTATCCTTCGATGGGCTCGGATGCACAGATTCTTCCCAAAACGACTCGTAATTCTTAACCTGAAATGAAAAAAGACAAAAGCAGAAAAGAAACCGATTATTCATAATAAATCTAATGCATTTTGGAAATGCATTTGCTACTTTGAAAAACATCAACATTAAGATTTCTTGGCCAAATAATGTTCGGAGGTTTATAAATATTTATGACAGAAATGTCACAAAATTTGAAAGAAATGAAACAAAACTCCATCAATTTCCCCTTTCCGAATCTGTTGAATGTTACGAAACTGATAATTTTTCAACAAAACAAGCTAAACTTGTAAAAAATCAATTAATACATAACCTTTCAACTGTCCTCTTTCACGAGGATTTTTGTTCTGTTGCCGTGTGGGTTTCTTGCAGAAGAATCTCTTTGATACCATGTTCATCAGACGTAATCACACTTTCCTTTCGAAATTCCTTCGATATTCAAATTCAAAATCCACAAATTGTTGCTCTCTGGTCGTGAGGGTTTTTTCAAACCAGATACGACCTTCCAGGTGATGATTTTTCGGCACTTCAGATGTTTGAAGACCGCTACGGGACCCCAATGAAAGGCAATCATCTCCCATAGATAAACCAAACATGTTATAACACAAGAAAACAGAATATTTTTCAGGAGCAAAAACTAAAAATGTATAGTTGTATGGACATACAATATCTGCGCTTTAAACCATCGATATTTTCATCACATATTTGTAAGTATTGTGAATGAATAAAGTCTACTATTATTTTTTTTTCATTTTGACGGCATCGACTGCTGGGGTCACTAGCCGTTTTTCTTAGGAGTGAGGGCAGAATAGCAGCAGACGGATTATCTTAGACACATTCACAAACCAGTGAATAGTTAAATAAGTATATAAATAAGTGAGAAAATCAATAATGGTATCTATAAATAGATCATTATTATTAATATATGGGTAATATTGGAATATCAGGACCGAGAACAGGACTGAGGTAAATATTGTACTTTTATCTCAAATTTTATTTTCAAAAAAATACAAGAGGCAAAGATACTAAAAATATAAGAAACTTCTACGTAAAAAATTTTTGGAGCAAGCTTAGTCTATGTACTTAATATTTTCCTACAAATGGTAATGAACACAATTCATACACTTCGTCACCCGAATCACACACACAGTTTGAAAATAGTTTATTCTAAAACAAGTTGCAGAATGAGCTCCTATTCCAACACGAATGCGAAGTTCGAAAACGAGCGACGAAGGAGCGAGTTTTCGATAGCATGAGTGTTGGAATTGCCTTCTGCAACGAGTATTAGACGATATTTTCTCTATTTCAGTCAAGTTTTGTGAAATACTCTCGAAATTTAAATAAAATTCAGGTTAGTGACTTTTATATTTCATCTTGGCAGTTGGTGTGACGTACGAAATTTGACAGATTACGAAATTTGAATTGATTTTATTCGAAACTTGATTCGATCGGGGGTCAGTACTGACAACTACAAAACGAAAAATATAACTGGAAACAATGCTGTAATGAGTTTCATTACAGCACTACTTTTAGTACTGTAATGAACTCATTACGATAATGAAATAGAGAAACAAATATATGATTCAAAATTGTAAAACGAAACTTTAGTCCGTAAGGGTGAGAATGAAAAGAGTAACATAGTCAGCAGGAAAACGAAATCTTTCAGTCTTTAAACGGACAATTAGATAAACGGACAATTAGATTTACGCCTGTCTCTTGTTTTAACATATATGTTACTTATATATTCGTTCACATACTTGTTTATTTTTATATTCAGCTTTGATTGCAGTAGTGATCGGAATGAGTCTTCTGTACGAGTATCATACATTATTTTCTCTCCTTCGTTGAATTTTTATTGAAATTATGGAAAAATTTTCGTAAATTTTCATTGAAAAATACTGATTGGCAGAACTGTTTCAATCCCATAAATTTGACAGATTTCAAATAAATCCCTGGCATTCCATCAATAAATATTACCTATCATGAAATTTTCAAACATGATTTTGTTTTACGAGATGTGGCAGAATATATATATATATATATATACATATATATATATATATATATTCTTATGAAAATAGAGAGCTAAAATAATACAATAAATGTTGAAACAAAAAGTACCTAAGCTGAGGTAAAAAAAGAACGGAGTATCATAACATTCTTCGTATGATACTATAGAATCATACGATACTATCATCACTAGTATCATACGATACTATAGAGCCAGGGGAAAAAAACCTCAGGCGAAAAAAACCTGCCACCCCGTAAAAAAAATAACATAAAATATTAAATATCAGGAAAAATCTTGATAGACATCAGTGTGAGATCATCTTCATGTTATTCGTCGATAGATTCTTCCCAAAACTGCTCGCAATTCTTAATCTGAAATGAAAAAAAAAAAAGCAGAAAAGAAACCGAATATTCAGAATGAATCAAATAATTTTGAAATTAACCACCCATTTTTGAAATGCATTTGTGGCAGAATGAACGGATTTGTCACAGAATTGGAAAGAAGTTATTTTCAGTTTTACTTCATTTTTCTGAAATTGCTCCAGGGTTTTCTCTCCTAGTCTTTGTAACGAAAATCAATCAGAAATTTTATAAACGATAGAAGAAAAACCCCTGCTTGAAACTTGTGCACTATATTGATTATATACATAATTGATCAGGGAAAAATTTTTTTCAAAAAAATTTTAACATTGTGAACCTTCAATTCTTGTAACATTTTGGAATATATTTTATATTTCAGATTCCTTGATCAGACAAATTTTAAATTCATGAAAATCTTCAGTATCGTGAGAATTGTTCGATTTATCAAAAAAAAATTTATTTTCCCATATAAGATCGTTCAGTCCCAATTCGATTGTGTTTACCATTTTGAAGTTGCTTATTCTCATTTTGAATTTGATTAATCCAAATTTAAATGTGATTGGTCTCAATTTGAAGTTGAAGATATATCAACAATTGAGCTATGTGAGTATTCTCTGTTAGCAAACGAGTTTGAAATAGAATTTCTAACAAACTTTCATATAGAAATAAAAATAATAAAAATATGGTGTTTTTTTCTAATCTCTTTATGAGTAATGGAATCGCCCGTTGCACTAACTTACGTTTCTGAATTTTTGTGTAGTGTTAATTAAGGGTTGAGAAGAATTTATGAAAGGGATGAGCAAGATAACTCTCGACCAAAAAGAATATAAAA
Organism: Hippodamia convergens; assembly: GCA_038502775.1. NCBI lineage: Eukaryota > Metazoa > Arthropoda > Insecta > Coleoptera > Coccinellidae > Hippodamia > Hippodamia convergens. Next base: position 13,095 of record JAVSIQ010000251.1, read on the forward strand.
GGACGAAGAAGCCGATTCAGACAGACTGTAACAGGGATGTTGAAAACGTTGACGGCTTAGCAGTATGAATTTATTGGTAACCTGTAGCCGGGAGTGCGAGTGAATGAACTGTCACTCTCTCCAGTTTTCCGACCTGCTTCCATTGTGTTCCACAATATCGTTCCATCATTCTTTCATTCTCCAGACTCGTCGTTTTTCTCTGACGGTCGTCCTTTACGATCTACTTACCTCAAGGCAAATACCCATTCCCTCGTTCGTATCTGGATCAGGCGTTTGAATAAACATATTACCCCGGTAATGTTACGATTTTTTCCGCGGGATGAGACTTTAGAAGCCCGTCTTTTCAGAGCGTGAAGGATGGTGATTTAGGTTGTCTCAGAGTTTACGCAAGCATATATGATTGAAAACGAAGATTATCATTGTTGATTTCTCATTCCGAGGTGGGGTTTCTTAGGATTTTCTTGGATGCCACTCATACTTGTGTTGAAATTCTGCTTTATGCTGTTCTACAGATATGAATATCAAGTGAGTGATGAAAAGCACAATTATGACTATTCAGGGGGGGATTATTTGCTACTCAACAACTCGATGTCACAGTGTGACTGGTCGAATTTATTAAGAAGCGAAGATGTCGATGAAAGTCGTTAGGATATGTTTTATAAAACAATTTTTCTATTTCAGTATCGTAATGAGTTCATTACAGTACTGGAAGTAGTGCTGTAATGAAACTCGCATTACAGCATTGTTTTCAGTTATATTTTTCGTTTTGTCGTTGTCAGTACTGACCTCCGATCCACTCAATTTTCGAATCAAATCAATTCAAATTCCGCAATTTGTCAAATTTCGTTAGTGACACCAACTGTCAAGCTACAATACGAAAGTCTCTAATCGGAAATTTTATTTGAATTTCGAGAGTTTTCCACAAAACTTTACTGAAATAGAGAAAATATCGTCTAACACTCGTTGCAGAAGGCAATTCCAACACTCATGCTTTCGAAAACTCACTCCTTCATCGCTCGTTTTCGAATTTCGCATTCGTGTTGGAATAGGAGCTCATTCTGCAACTTGTTTTAGAATATACTATTCTAACATTCTAGATGGAGCTATTCCCAAGTTTCGTATTCTGGCTGTTACTAGAAAGCGCAAATTCCCTCTATGGTTTTCCTCATCAGAATTGAAACAAAAAATCTATATAAATAAGGTGACGATTCGTACTGATTTTACCAGTACAGTACTGGTTTTCGGGCATAAGTCCTGGTTAGTCATTAAACTAAACCAGTACGCGAAATTTACTGGTTTTAGATTAGATTTAAAACATTGAAAAAACGAAATATCGAAGTCTGAATATTGAAATTAGAATTGACAACCATGCGCTAAAAATTTCACTTAGGTATGTAATATAGTTATGTGTCTTCTGTTTCATATAAGCAAGGATCAAAGATTTATAATATATAATCTTTGCTAAGGATTGTGTAGTTTTACGTTTTAGTTTCCATTCGGCAACAATCGTTGACCTTCGAAGTTTTATCGTTGATTTACCTACAATACCATGGTGGTCCAACGAAAAAAGTTCCTCTTTAGTGGAAATTTTAAACTAATCCATACATTTATTCAAGAAAGTACCTAATATATTGAGCCTAGTGAAGTATATTGTGAGAAATGCATGAGTATGATATATACTGAAAAAAATAATTTAATGAATCATGAAATTAGTAAAATTTGGTCGTTGCTGGTCAAAATTCTTATTGTGTTGTTTTCAGGTTAGAGAAAAATGGTCACATTAATATAAATAAAAGGCGATCTAAAGCTCTGTTAGACGCATCATCACGTCCAAACGACTGCACGAAATTAAATTATCCTTCTTTTGTTGCGTTCGTTAGAGTCCGGACAAAGTTTATACAATAGAATATTGCAGAAAAAAAACAGACACAAGAAAGAAAAGAACAGAATTTAATTTTTCTTGCAACCATAGAGTTGAAATTGTTAGTACTTTGACACTTCGACAAAACAATGCGCAGAGTAACAGAGTCTCTCACACTAACGATGGCAGTGAAGTTTGAGGTTATATCTTTGTATAAAATAAGAGTGAACTAAGCAAAAGTAAAAAAAAAAAGAAACATAAAGATGTATTCTCGTCTATGAGGAAATAAATAAAACAAAATACAAAATTATATTATATTACATATACATATAAAAAACAACTTGAGCAAAATTTTACTGATGACCCAACATTTTTTTGGTCGTTCATCAGCGGAAAGAAAGCACATAATAGGATCCCAGTAGTGCACCCAGGGGGGAGTCAAGGGGCTGCAGCCCCCCCGAGATTCATTTTTGTTATGCAAAAATTAAGACTTTCGATCATACGACAAAGATTCATGTTGATGCAGACCCCCCTGAAATGTAATCCTGGGTGCGCCCTTGTTGCAGAAGCTTTTGCCAGTTTCTTTGAGTCCGTGTATACATGATATGAAATTATTCCCTAGTCTAGAGGATGGGTCAAATTGGGTATGCTTCAAATTTTCAGATATTTCAGAGAAAAATATTAGATTGTATGAAAACGGCAACCTATACTAGTTTATACTAGTACTAGTAATATTATAAATGTGAATGTCCCTGTGTATCTGTGTTTGTTTGTCCTCTATGGGGGAAACCAGATGACCGATTTTGATGAAACGTTCACTATAATGTAGAGAATTTATTTTGTAAGGTTTTCAAATAGCGTTCATTCCTATATCATGAAGAAAAGAGAAAAAAATATGGAGTTTTCATGAAAAAGTCGGTAATTAACCCGATTTTTCAGGCTTTCACTACCGACACTGGGTAAACTATAAGAGAAAGAGAAAACATGGTCAGAGACAATTTTGTAGTGCTCAAAAACTTCTATAAAAAGGTCCGCGACGGCATTTTTAACATTTTCAGTTCAATTCTGAATAATATTAAATTTAAAGGGGGCTCCCGACTGGCATGGAATCAATTCATATAAAAATGAATGTGATTGGTATTTTTGGCATTTTTTCCTAATGAAAAATGATTTTTACAGTATAGTTTTCTAATGGATACTTCAAAAGTTACCGCAGATTGAACGAATGCGAATCTGAGCAAGAAATTATTGAATCTACACGAAATCGCTTTGTCACGTAGTCGCAGGTTATGAATGTGGGTTTGCGACCCTATCAGCACCGTTTTAAGTTGAAATATTACGCGAGCGCAGCCAAGGGTTTGAGCTAGTAACCAAAAATGATTCCTCAGATGCTGAAATATCCATGTTACAAGAATTTGACATGTATATATTGGATAAAAAGAGAAAATATAATGCTGTGGTATATATTTGCAAAATGATTCATAATTAAAATAGTAATTTTCTTAATTTTGTGAGTTTCCAAGTTCCCAAATTGAAACTGAGGAATAAAAATTAGAACCTATTCTTTGTTAAACCAGGTGGTTGTTCTCCTATAAACAAAATGATGGTTGTATTTAACGAATTTCTAATGAAAAATGTTGTAGATATATTTTTCGATTGCTTGGAAATCTTGAGGGATTTATTTTTTTAGGTTAAGACAGGAGATTGTTATACTGCATTTGTAATAACCATTATCATTGGTGTTGGTGTAGAGGTGAAATAAAATAAATGGTTATCACAATCGAATTGAAATTAAACACATTCATATCGTCACTATACAATTCCACATTGAAAAAGGTCGTTCTGTGTTTTATTTCGACAGAATTGTTCTGAAGTAACTGGATAATCGAAATGAGGAAAAAATTTATTTAACAATGCAGAGGTGTACAAAAATTTATGAACGATTTCGTTGATAATGAGGGAATCAATACTTTGCATTCTTCTGAATTTTTCTTAAGATTTTCTCTCTCAGTCTCTGTACAAAAAATCAATAAGAAAATTTTTTAATACATAATAGAAGAAAGGCAACTGTGTAAAACTGCATAAATTGGTCAAAGGCTAAATCCTTTCAAAAACTTGTTGCCTTACAAAGAAGTAGCAGTAGTTGGTGGCGAACCATTTTTGACTTTAGCTGTCAGGCCATAGCCACCAGAGATAATTGGTTGCCTTACAAAAGAGAAGGAAATAAGACACTTCGAACATTGACAGAGACAAGTTTGAATCTGTTCCAGAGTATTATCTATTAATTTCCCCCAGTCATCTGGGTTCAGTTGATTACCTATAGTCATGTTTGAACTTGATAGTATACTTGTAACTTGATACAAGTGTTGAATAGCAGGTGCCGATATTGGAGGAAGAAATGATGATAGTTGTACTTGTTTCTTATTTCGCGTATTTTTTATGAAAGTTAAGTATCGGTAATCAGTATTTAGTAATGCAAGTTTTTTTGTAGCTCCATAAACCGCATGAATAAAGCGAATTCCTTTCGTAATTATTGTTTGAGGCGAGGAATCAATTTCTATATAAGTAATGATAATAATATTATGTAATAATTAATTGAATACTGATGTTTCGCACCTTCTAGGTACATTTCTGACGAAGCAAGACTGGGAGTTGACAACTGAACCTATTCAAACTTTACTCCCAGCTATTACAAAAAAGTATGTAGTGCCAAAAGTGGCTGAAAAAAAGTCGGGGACGGTGTTCTCCAGCGTATACCAATTGGCAAGGTCAGTTTAACTCAGATATCCAGTTGAGGACAATAAAGATTCCTGTGATTTTAATGAAGAGACCAAAGCTCAGCCCCATTCGAACAATTTATAGACATCCCGCAAGAGGAAGAAGAAGAAGACATGACTGTTTAAGAAAACTACCAAAAGTATGAATGTGATTAAAATATCTTAATAAATCAAAAAAATAGTTAACCCAATAACCAATAGCAATATCAATCAATAATAAGGTAATATCTAGAACTAGACGGGTTTTGTTTCCGTAAATTATGCTAAAATTGTCATGACAATTATTAATGGAGTAGGCCTAAATAGGCCAAGCCAATTAGCTTCAAAAAATGGTGTGCCTGGAAATAATTGGTGGAGTTCTGGAAACTCTTTTAATCATTCATTTAGGCCTCAAATAAGAGTAGTTTGAGTTTTGCCCCCATTTCCCACTGGAGCGTATGTTCCTGACGTTCGAAAAACCTCGAAATTCCCGGACTATTCTAGGTTTTTCCCGAATAGCTCCTAACCTTAATCAAAAATATTGTTGTTTTCAAAAGTGTTCCGCATTAAATTTTGCTTCTAAAAAGTATCACGACATTTTATTCCGAACAAATCGTTTCATAGAAATGATACGTCCAAATATGGCAAATTTTCACACTTTTCGAAAAAAACATATTTTTTATTATGAAACGTAATATAACTATGCAACGACGAACTTTAGAACAAAATGTCATAGAGTTAGAGTTGTAGACCATCATATTGTGGTAAAAACTTAACCCCACCGTTCCAAACCACTATGTTAAATCGTGCAGTAGCTCATCCTACTGAGGATGTTTATCATTTCATCGTAGCTAGTGCTGTTGAATTTGCTCAGCAGTCTCATGGGTTTGTGGCTAATGTTAGGGAGGACACTGAGCTTTTTAAAATTTTGATTGTCCTAGCCTCTATGTGTACCAACATTTTTTACTAGGACCTGGCAAAGGCAAACAAGATAATGTCTGTTTCGAAAAACAACATATTATTCCTTCATGCTTTTGATGGCTCCCAAACTACGTCATCTCTTTCGGTAAAGAAAAAATTAAATTCCTAAAGACGTCTGAAATCAACACAAAACTGCTAAAAGCAGGAGAATTGTTCAGCAAATCTAATGCTTCTGCCGATAAGGTCGACGAGGCAGGGAAGAAATGTATGGCAGCCTTTATTCAAGCCATTAAATGTATGTAAGAGATGTTTGAAAAATTGTTGACCAAAATCTTATTTAATTTTGCCTATGTGCCTCTAATTGAATCAGCACTTCGACAACACTCGCTAAGGACATAAGTAATATGTAATATATTATATTGATCTCAGTAATGATTTGTATTGTTAGATATTAGTTTATGAGTACACATTTGTTATTATAATTGATTTAGTTGATTTTAAACGTCTTCATGAATTTTAGTTGTGCTGTACCAAGCCACCAAAACCATGAGGAAAAAATACGTTGTTTTTCGAAAAAGAAAAATTGTAGTGCAAGGGAGAAGAGACAATTTATCGTCTTACTTGCCTTTGCCAGGCTTTAGTAAAAAAAAATGGTGCACATAGAGGCTGGAGCAGTCAAAATTACAAGAAGGTCAGAATCCTCTTCAACAATAAGCACACACTCATGGGACTGCTGAGCAAATTCAACAGCACTCTACGATTAAATGATCAGCATCCTCGATAGGATGATCTACTGTGCGATTTTACATTGTGGATAGGAGGGGTCGGGTTACGTATTCCTCACACATTTTGATGGTCTACAATCTCATTCAATAGCAGTTTGTTCTAAAGCTCGTAGTTCCGAAGATATTATACGTTTTATAATGAAGAAATGTGTTTTTTCGAATAATGTGAAAATTTGCCATATTTCGATCTAAGATTTCTATGAAACTACTCATTCAAAATATAATATCGTAATACTTTTTAAAAGCACAATTTAATGCGGAACACTTTTGAATACAACAATGTTTTTGATTTAGTGATTAGTTTAGGAGCTATTCAGGAAAAACCTGAAATAGTCCAGAAATTTTAAGGTTTTTCGAACGTCACGACATATGCTCCACTGGGAAATTTGAGGCCTAAATAAAGGATTGAAATTGTTTCCAGAACTCCACCAATTATTTCCAGACAAAAGTCTAATTTGCTTGGACTAAAAGGGGAAACCACGGTAAAAAAAAAGGTGGCTTGCAAATGTGTGCATATCATGTTTAATGTATGACTCTTCCAATCGCGATATCGCAGGAATGGTAACTCTTAAGGAAAAATCATGAGTACCATTCTTGTAGGGAATTTCAAGTTCTACAACTTTTGGTTTTTTTATGATAATGTTTTTGAGACAAATCCAAAAAAAAAATTTGTCCTTTGACCCGTAAACTCTCGACGCACACATAGTATCGATGGGGACTTTTGAAACGTTATTTTTAATGGTAAACTCGAGCTCTTCACCAAAATTTGACTCCCAGGCAATGTTCGGTATTTCAAATGCTCATTTGAGGTTTTGGAAAATCGAAAATATTTCAAAAAAACATTTGTGACTAAATATCTCGAGTAGGAAAATATAAAGATGGATACTAATAAGAGGAGTATATGTTTTGACTTTTCCGCTACTCGAAGAAACTTGAGGGGATCATCTTGGGCACCTTCCCCCTACAGGGACTCTATACTCTACTCTAACAGTATCTACGAAAAAATTGATATCACGATTCACTTCATTTGAGATGTCGAATTGTCTCATATGGGATCGAATTCATGGATCATAATGTCACTTCCTAAAGAAATTGAGACTCAAATAAGCCAAATATGAAATATTGCCGTAAGTTACCAATATACAATTCAAAAATAACGCCAAAACGACGACAAAACATGGCGGACTTTTGACAGTTTCATAACCCATTCTCGCCACTTTGGGAATAAAGTCACTCCACTTTCCCCTAAATATCTCATTTTAGGATCATTATGGATAACTTCAGGATACTTACACGGGAAAGTAAATGTGGTGAATATATTAAAAAACTTCCGTTTCAAGTTGGACGAACAATTATTATTGTTATAATTACACATCAGCATATGGTCTCGCAATAACGCGTTCATTATTCGGCACGACCTCAGTGGAGCAAATTTAACAGAGATTCCATGTAGAAGCCGTAGCGTAGCTATCAGTCTTCCCTTTTACGGCCGACGAAGGTGGATTTCAAAGGGCCAAACTTCGAAACGGATACCGAACTTCATTATAAATGTTTCTATAACAACGGAAATCCTTTGAGATTGAAGTCGAGTTAAAATTCGAGCAGAAATCGCTTCGGGGAAATAACATGTTCCGGAATTATTTATTAGCTTCCCGTCCATGGGGCATAAGGTCGAGCTCTTTTTCAAGATTTTTCCACCTCACTAATGGAGAATGAACATTCATCTGTCTGAACTTGTGTTTAATCATTGCGCAATTTTTTTCTTTCTTTTCTTAAGTTCGTGATACCCACTGAAGTAGGTAGATAGAAACTAACAGAATCGATATTCATGAAATTGTTTTAAAGAATCTCCAGGGTAAATAGTTAAAGGCTTTCACGACCGGGTACACTGACATTGAGAGAGTCTTCCACGCTTATTAGCCGTGGTCCATTAGGAATTATTTCACCTGAATAGCTTCACCTACATCTGCGGTAGGCATCTTCAGAGGATTCTTGGTCTAAGATTGTACCTCGAACGTTGAATTTCTGACACTGACGTGTTCGATCCGGAGGTATTATCTCTACCCCGGTTTATGGCGGGAGAAGGTAGAGGGTTCACTTGCGCGATGTTGATTATGATTGGCCCATCGCTCCCATTCTGTATCGCCTTGCTTGATCTTGGTTTTTTTCCAAGATCGCCTACCATGCGCTATGTACCAAGGGGCTTTCTTCTTTTCTATTTATGTTGTTTTTATGTTCATAAATCTCAATGGCTGCCATGTTCAACCTAGGATAGTAACTTTTGATATTCGAAATAACCTCGAAAACTATATTGTGTCCATCTGTCAGAGCATGTTCCGCTTGTGCAGATTTTTCTGTCTGATTGAATAGACAGCATCGTTCGTGCTTCTTTATTCTCGTATTGATACTTCGTTTTGTTGTACCAATACCACAAGGTAACCTGTAATTACCAGCTTGTAAAAGTGAGTCGACTTTGTCTTGGGTAGTTCTGATCATTTGGCCAAGTTTTTAAGTTGGCTTATAAACGGTCTGGATGTTGTGCCTCTTCAGTATTCTACAATACTATCTGTGACCTTAGGAATGTATGGTAAGATAGCTCTTCCATTAGGGCTGATTTATGATGTGCTATCATCACGTCAGAATGACAATTCTCGGAATATGTCTTAGTTTTTGGTCCTGAAAAATATTCTTGTGTTTTCTTGTGTTATAACATGTTGGGTTTATCTATGATGATTGCCTTTCATTGGGGTCCTGTAGCGGTCTTCAAGCATCTGAAGTGCCGAAAAATCATCACCTGGAAGGTCGTATCCGGTTTGAAAAACCCTCAAGACCAGAGAGCTAGAATTTGTGGATTTTGAATTTGAATATCGAAGGAATTTCGAAGGGCAAGTGTGATTACGTCTCCAAATTGGCTGATGAACATGGTACCGAAGTGATTCTTCTGCAAGAAACCCACACGGCAACAGAAAAAATCCTCGTGAAGGAGGACAGTTGGAAGTTATGTATTAATTGTTTTTTTACAAGTTTAGTTTGTTTTGTTAAAAAATTATCAGTTCGTAATTTCCAACAGATTCGGAAAGGGGGAATTGATGGAGTTTTTTTTTCATTTCTTTCAAATTTTGTGACATTTCTGTCATAAATATTTATAAAACCTCCGAACATTATTTGACCATAAATCTGAATGTTGATGTAGCAAATGCATTTGTAAAATGCATTTGATTTATTCTGAAAAATCGGTTTTTTTTCTGCTTATGTCTTTTTTCATTTCAGATTAAGAATTGCGAGTCGTTTTGGGAAGAATCTGTTTATCCGAGCCCATCGACGGATAACAGGAATATGATCACACTGATGTCTTTCAAGATTTTCCTGATATTTAATATTTTATGTTATTTTGTTTACGGGGAGACAGGTTCTTTCGGCTGAGGTTTTTTCCCCTGGCTGTATAGTATCGTATGATACTAGTGATGATAGTATCGTATGATTCTATAGTATCATACGAAGAATGATATGATACCCCGTTCTTTTTTTACCTCAGCTTAGGTACTTCTTGTTTCAACATTTTTTGTATTATTTTAGCTCTCTTTTTCATAAGAATATATATATATATATATATATATATATATCACGTGTAGAAATTTTTGGCCTTATATTGCACTCTGAATTTCTTTGGCATTATATCCATCGGCAATGAATGCATGCTGGAGATGTTCAAGTTCATCCCGAGTGTTTTTATAACTCCTCGTTTCTGTTTTGGGTGATGATTCGACTCCTCGTGTAGATATCTGCCAGTGTGGGTTGGTTTTTCATAAACCCTGCGTCCTAGTTTTCCAAACAGGGTTTCAAATGATCAGAACTACCAAAGATCCACTTTCACAAGTCTGTATTTTCAAGAACCCTTGTGACTGCGGCGAAGTCTACATTAGTACAACAAAACGAAATAATAATACTAGACTTTTAACTCAATCAGACAGGAAAATCCGCAGCAGCGGGACATATTCTAACAGATGGACACAATATAGTTTCTCAAAAGCAAATTTTATTTCGATTATCAAAAGTTTCTATCCTAGGCTGAAAATTGGGGCATTGAGATTAATAAACATAAAAACAACATGAACAGAAAAGAAGGAACCACCTCTTTGTAACATAGAGCAATGTTGCCTATCTTGAAAAAAACCAAGATCAAGCCGATACAGAGTGGGAGCGATGGGCCAATCATGATCAACTTCGCAGACGCAAACTCATTTCTACTCTTTTCAACACATAAGTTTTTATTAATGCTTGTGAAATTGCCATTTTTTGAATACTCTCCTCTAATCCAGACTATTCGAATAATTAAAAGTATTTATTTCAATTGACGGTCCCAAAACATAAAATTTTTATTTTGCAAAATTAGTACCTAACTGTTAGAGAAAAAAATCTACTTCAAAATTGAAATAAAAAAGTATCATGAATTAAGAACTTAATTTCATTTTAAAAAATTCAATTGTTAATATCCTTCCTAACGGTATCCTATTACATTCAACTTTAAGCATTTAGACATTCCGTACCCGAATTTGGCACCTAACATGAATAGGCGGGGCGCTATGCCATTCGTCAGACGAGCATGAATTGAGAAACCAATCACATTTCGAGTGCGAAATGTATAATATGTACAATAAGGGAGAATTCAGCTTTATTTAAATAAATTTAATAAAATGATAATTATCATTTCATTCAGCAATTACTTAAATTAGCTAATTGAAAGTGAAATTTTTTCCGATTAATGAATGAATCCTTACTGGTATTTTATTCGGCCACTTCAAATTGTAAATGTATTCAGCAGCATTGCATGACTAGATGTAGTTGCCAGACGGATTTTTTCGACTTACCTATTTTATAATATAGGTTATTTATATTCTGCAGCATCCAAATGAAATATTTTTGAGATCGAAACTACCAAGTTCTAGAAAAGAACTATTCAATTTTGAAGCAACGAATGTCTGTTTTAATAAGTTACAGTCATTTCGTACGTTTTCTTAAAGTGAAAATTGGATTGATTCACTTTCCAGAAAAATCCAGGACACAATCTTGATCAGTTTGGTGGGTTGGGATTGTTGGGTTTCAGTTCAGACTGAAAACATATCTACCGAAAGATGAAATGAAGATGACACTGATCGAACTATAGTAATTTGATCAACTAGTTTATTAACGTGTGAACGGAGCGATCGTATTAAGTGTCAAGATCATTAATCGATAGGTTAATAAAGAGTGGATTGCAAAATTTCTCCGTCGGTCAGAAATAATGAAATGAGGAAATTCTAACATAAGATGTATTTCATTATTCAAAACGTGATATATGAATTTAGTATAACCAAATTACTGAATTTTCTATGTTTGGTTGCCCGTGAAAATTACGCATTAAAATGCGAAATCAAGCATTAATAGGGGTCGTTAATGGATGATTTCGTGTGCGTTAAACTTTTATTTCGAGATCGACGGAAAAAAATTAATTTTTTATTAGTAGGTACTGATTTATTTGATAAGAAAAAAAAACGCAACCATTATAATCAGCTACATCGTGAATTGTTAGTACAGCATAGGTACTCAAGTGTTGCAGTTATTGTACTAAAAACATTAATCAATTGCCTGAGCACAAAAGAGGCCTTAGATGTAACGAAAGAAAGGTAACTTCCCTTCGAGCTGCCCCTGTCTATTCTCAGAGTAGGAAAGAAGATATCTCGGTGGTCTCTGCTCTTCATACGGAATACCTATCCCATTTTGAAGCAGAAATAATTTTTTTTTGAATGTATAGCAGCATACCATTATAAAGTTCCTCAACTAGCAAATATTTCAAAATCAAATTAAGCTCTTGATTCTTGCTAGTTTTTTATTCAATTTTGAATTTAATTGTTTTTCAAACAGTTATTGTTTTTGTCTTATGTCTCTTCGAGACAGTCAATTGCAATAAACAAACACTACTAATTTCATTTGAATAGCATAGATCAAAAGGATGTATTAAATTAAAAGAAATGTTAATTTTACAGGCATGAATGAAAACTCAGGTGGGTTGAAAGGCTACATTATAGGTAATTTGAGAAGAACATTAAAAAATCATATCTCCGTGACCCTTAGAACCAAGATTCTCAGAGTGAAAAAGTTTGTAAATGACCCCACAATTTGCGTTCAATGTAAAAGAGCGACTGGTGATGACAATTTTCAGAGATTTGAATTTCTGACTTGCGAGTGATTTTTCTCCACTCTTTGCTTTTTCTCTTCACTTTTTTCTCTTTATATCACCTCTGGAGGTGAGGTCTGAAAGAAGCTTAAAATTTTATGAGTCTGTTGCAGGAACGTCCATTAAAATTTAATGCTCCCTTAAATGGAGTAGCCATGGGTACTCCATGGATGGACGTTCCTGTAACTCAGGGTATGAATCCAAATTATTTAAAGTCTTATAAGCTGACTTATGAAGTGACTTACGAGTTTTTTTGGATTTCACGTCCGTTTGTAAGCTGCTTAGGACAATATCATTTTATTCTGTTCATGTCATTCATAATAAAAAATAAATATAGAACATTTATGAAGGAAAACAGACTTCAGTTCATAGGAATACTTGCTATTGAATGTGATATGACGAAGAGTTTGAATTATGTTGTCGCAAAAATATTTTGGCGTTTCATATTATATTTTATTTTTAAATAATTTTTCATGTTCACTCAAGTATTTTTTTTTGTAGAAAGAAATATTTATTTGTATCGATGTACCTGATCTACATTTGTTAAGTCTTTATTTTGGACTTGATAATTCATTCCTCATATCTGAATTGATTTAGCTACCTCATGACCTACAATAAAATTTTTTGTTTTGAAAAAACATCGAAATACGTTTTTGAAGCTGATAAATTCCAGGTATTTGTTTCGAACTCACAGAGGGCTCAAGGAGTATTGAACATTTTAGATTTAGTATTTTCACTATATTTCACAACAAAAAAGGTACATGCCCTCGGTAAAAATCGAAACTGTGAACCTATTCCCGGATATTTGGATTTGAAAATTATGAAGCAATAACAGATTCTGGTATAAAGAGATGATAAAATTATTATTATTGATTACTATGCATTTTGTGAATTTTTGTCATGTAAATTAGACCTCATCAACAAAGTTAACAATATCGGAAAACATTTTTTAAACACGCTCTTTATACAGAGGCCTCAGGAAATTATTTTTATTTTTCAGCCTATCCTAGGTCCTCGAAACATCCTCTATATAAAGAAAACTTGAGTAATTAGAAAAAATGACAAATGAAGTTCTGACATTTTAATTGATTACAAAAATGTATGTTATAAAACTTCAATGAATATTTCAACTTATTCCTAGACAAATAAATATAAATACCAACTGATCTTCCAATGATAAAACAGTAATAAATTATTAAATTTTCTGATCTAAACTTCAACATGATTTTTGGCCTAAAAATTCAAAGATAATCACAAAATACTATCAGTGACGAAAATTAACAAGAATATTCGTTTATAGGTAAAGTTTTAAGCTTGTTTATAATATTTCCAAATCACAGTGGCGGATTTCAGGATGTTTTTTCTGTGAAAAAAATAATTCATCAGAATATAAACAAATGAAAAGCGTATTCTTCTTACTCTCAGTTTCATTTCAATTCTATCGATTTCTCCACCAACAGAGTCAACGATATTCTCTCCATGCTTCAGAATGAACTCCTCGAGTTGATCAATATTTTCAATTTTCCTACATTCCTGCAAAGCTCAATGATTGAAACTTGACTGAAATCAAGAAGCTCATCCTACCTCAAGCAACATATTCAGGTCTTGTTTGTCCAAGTAAGATCTTGTTAATTCTCTCCCATCAAAATCAACTTCTGCTTTGTATCTCACGAGGTAATTTCCCATATCAATTCCCTTAACATCATGGATCGCTCGAACCATAACGTCGCTTTCCAATTCACAGTTTATTTTGTTTAATTCATCCTCTGGGATAGACCTATTATAAATTAATGTAATTTTCTTCTTATATACATTGATAGGAAAAGGATAATCGAAATAAACTTAATGCCAAATGAATTTACATGTTATGTTATACACAGGGTTATTCACGAATATAGCCCTATAGAATATTTTTAGGAAAGACATAAGATGCAGGATTGAAATTCGAAAGGTTTGCTACAAGTGAGAAGACGACTTCTCCTATAGTTTTTGAAGGTTCTAGGAGTTCCCATTTTTCCAGAAGTGACATCAACTTTCGTTTTCCACATGGGAACACCCTTTTTTTATTGTATATATACATTCTCCATTGAATACTGAGTCTTTTTGATTCCAAAAGTTTGAATTTTCCCGAGAAAAATCTCTTTAAATGAGGAAATACGAAAAAAAATCTCAAAATTGAACTCTGTTGAAACACAGACAACTTCGAGGTTGTTTCTTCAAAAATTCTCATTTTTGGGAATCTCCGAGAAGAAAGACTGATGATTATTATTTTATATGATACAGCAGGTTACAAATTGTGTGTCAAAGTTAGAAGTGACGAAACATCGAAAAAAAATTTTCAAATGGGAATCCCATTTTTTTGAAGCATTTTCAAAATCTTCGTCAAAAAATAATAGCATAGTCATCCAAAATGAATACTTTTCGAGGTATTCAAGAAAAACGATTTTTTCTTCAATTTTCAATCTCACTCCGAATGTGTTTTTCTACTGGAAAATAATTAGCTGTGAAGTGAAATTTTTGGATATCTCTGTTATCGAGAAAATATTTTCTATATTTCAGACGAGTTAAGTTCTTGAATTATCATCTGTAAATAGAAGAAAAACGGTTCATTGGAGCAAATGTTCAAAATGTCTTCCTCCTTATTCAAGTAATATCAAAATAAAAGGCCCACTTGTGTTGAACATTTGTTTCAACAAAACAAGAAATCAAGAACAGATTGCTCTTGCATTCCAGATGATAATTGAAAAACTGAACTCGTTTGAACTATAAGAATATTTTCTTGATAACAGAGATTTCCAAAAATTTCATTTTCCAGTAAAAAAAAACCATTCGGAATGAGATTGAAAATTGAAGAAAAAATCGTTTTTCTTGAATATCTCGAAAAATATAAATTTTGGGATAAAAGTCTTGGACATAGCTCCTATTGACGAAGATTTCGAAAATGCTTCGAAAAAATGGGGTTCCAATTTGCAAATTTTTTTTTGGATATTTCATCACTTCTAACTTTGACACAGAATTTGTGACCTAATGTATCATATTCGGAAAATCACGCTATCGGGAAAGAAGCATCAGTCTTTCTTCTCGGAGATTCTCAAAAATGAGAATTTTCAATGAAACAACCTCGAAGTTGTCTGTATTTCAACAGATTTCAATTTTGACATTTTTTTTCGTATTTTCTTCATTTAAAGAGAAGTTTCTCGGGAAAATTCAAACTTTTGGATTCAAATAGACTCAGTATTCAATGGAGAATCTATATATGCAATAAAAAATGGGTGTTCCCATTTGAAAAACGAAAGTTGATGTCACTTCTGGAGAAACCGGAAGTCCTAGAACCTTAAAAAAATATATGAGAAGTCGTCTTCTTACTTGAAGCTTTCAAATCCTGAATCTTGGTCTCTCCTAAAAATATTCTATAGAGCCATTTTCGTGAATAACCCTGTATATTATGGTTTTCAATTGTGTTACATATAATAGTTTGTATAATTTTTTTCAACCCTCTCCTCCCTCACCAAATGACACCCGGAATAGACATGTGCTCATAGATCGGGTGAAATAATCAACTTACCTGCCAACTAAAGCTGCAACGTTGGAATAAATTATGAAAGAAGCCACTGAGCCTAAGATACATCCAACTCCTAGACAACCAAGTGCATCTGGAATTGAACTGTTTGTTATTGAAGCCCAACTCATACAGCCACCTGCCACCACTACTCCAACAACTGCCGCAAAATCTTCTAACAACACCACATTCACACTAGGATCTTTACTCTTGAAAACTAGAAAATAAAGAATTTGTGTTGAATAGTAAAATTAATAGTCTTTCATACACTATCTGAAATAGTGTGGTATAAGTTCTCAAGAACCACCTTCAAATACTCACTATACTCTTGCACCGACATTTTAGCTTCTTTTGCACCTTTTCTTATTGAATTGAAAGCAACCATACAAGTAGCACCTTCTGAAACAAATGAACCTCCTAAAATGAAGTACGCCTAAAATTTCAAAAGTTTAATTAGCAAACATAATGAAAAACTACATTAGATAACTAACCCAGAAGAAATCCGATAGAGGTTCAGGATTCATTATACCAGTGATTCCATGATAGAATGAAAGTCCAGTACCAACACAGAATATTCCAACACCTGATATCAATGATGCAACATATTTCATATTGTTATACCCATAAGGATGATAGGAATTAGCTAACTAAAACAGAATAACCATCAATTATTAGACACAAATTGTGTACTGTTCAGACTAATGTCTGTTTGAGAAGAAAGAAAATTAAAAATAGAAATTAGAAATATATTCGAAATTATAAAGTAAAAGGGTATTTCATTTGATTGATGGAGACAAATGCTGTAGATGAAGCACATGTATGTTTTGAAGGTCGTGGCTTGAGTATGTGATAGCTGGGCCCCTTACGAACATTCTGGCATAGTTTTTGTCAGGAGCGCATGTTCATGCTCGATACAGTATCGAAATTGGCGTGGGAGGTACTGGACAACCCTTCCTAGAAATACCGTAACCTTTTGTAAATTTTTTCAATAGTAAATTACTGTGTCAGAGCATTCGTCTCGATCATATTTGAACCACCCTCGTATTTTATTTTGTATGTAATCGTAGTACTTATAGAATTAAGCACAAACAGTTGTATGTTGAATTCATAAATTGTGCTTCTACCTTTCACAAAAAAACTACCTATGTTGTACTGAAAATCTGGAATAAATTCAGCACCAGACATTTTTTTCTAATGGAACATGCCCCTTACATTGTTATTTGAAAATTATTGTGAAAGGTATTTTTATTAAGAAATTTCATTACTTGTATTGTTATGAAATAATCTTTAATGGTTTGATCTCAACAGGGTTTGAAAACAAGGGGTAGTAAAAATGATTATTCAAATGTCAACATTGAAAATTTTGTAAATGTGTGGTCAATGAGGAAAAAAGATATGTGACTTCTAGAAAAATCTATTAAAAGCAGTTTTCATATTTTCCCTATCTCATACAGGACTTGAGAAATAATAACATCTCGAAAAAGTGCACACTCTTTGTGTATTTGAAAGTTTTACACAGGGTTGCACGTCTCTGTCTTCAATAATAGCAGAGATACAGTGCAGTCTCACCCAATTTGGGACGCAGTATACATTTTCATTCAAGTCATGATTTTTTCTTTACCACCTAAAACAGTATTGTGATTTTTAACAATATTTAGACTTACCTGTACAGATTTGTGAATGCCAAAGGCTAATATAACTTGGTTAACAGTATCTGCGAAGGAATGTATACATTCTGAAAACATACTATGGGACCCTGTATACAACCAAGCGAATAGTTTTAAAAAGACAATTGGCCATATTTCTGTAAAGAAGATTTATCAAAGAATATCTCAATTTAGAGGGAAACCCGTAATTACACCCAACTCACATTCCTACGGCTATAAGTACAACTCTGCCTGATCTACCTGACAAACCAGGATCATTATCTTTCACGGTTTCACCTGCAGACTTGGATATTTCTCTTCTATAATCTCGTAATCTTCTCTTCACCATAAAAATATCTATAAACATACAGTATCAAAGATGTTATCAATCAAAAACTAAATACTAACTAACTTTGTTGATATCTCTTTTTTCAATGTCCCTTTTCAATAACTCCATGTTCAATGCTTCTTTAGATCCCCATATTTCCATTGCCTTAGCTTCAACATCTTTCCTCCAATATACAGTGATTGGAGGCTCACATTCATAAGGCGATCTTCTTCTTGTTCTGGGCAGATTTTCCAAATCTGATGGTTTCAACAAGAACTCTGACATAGCTCTAAATGGGGTGATAAAATTTCTTTCTAAAGACTGGGCTGCTAGATCAAGCTTCACTCGTTTCTTTCCAGTATCCTTTCCATCTGAAAATAATGAAGTTTAGAAAAAACTAAAATGAAGTGCTTTTGATAAGAACAATACCTCCTTTGACTTCCTTGTTATCACCTTTTTCAAGATTTTTTGTTGGTTTTTTCAACTGATCCTCTGCAGCATCAATAGGTCTTTCAATAGATTTTTGATCAACACTTTTCAGATCTGGATTTTTTATTTTCTCACTGTCTTTGATTTCAGGAGCTATGATATTCAAGACAGGTTGCCCACTTGTTACTGTAGCCTTAGAGGAATTATCAGCTTTTTTGCTTATTTTATCTGAAATATTCTCCTCATTTTCTTTAGTTTTACATAAAAACGCTGACCATTTTAATCCTCTGATATTAGAATTTTGATTCCAACAAGAGAGCTGTCTGCTGGTGAGAACACCTGAATTTGTTTTTAAATTATTGTATTATATTTAGCACCTATTTAGCATAAGAATCACTTTTTGCTTTACTTACTTATTTTTGTTTCAAAAATTGGTGTTTTTGAACTGTAACGATAAATAAGCTTGATGAGCATTGAATTTCTGTATGACATTGCGATTAAAGTTAAAATATAATTCTCATATTTTCAAAGTATTGCGATGACCTATGAATCGTTTATTAGATTTGATCTGATTACAACAAAAAACAAAAGATCTCCAAACACTACGAATATCATTTGCAGATTTTTCGTTGATGTCATTCAATCAAATCAATCATTTTATGTGATGGTGATGACAACTCTGACAACTTCAAAACCAAAACAATGATGCTCTGTGCTCTGATCAGAAAATTATGTTTTTATGGATCATGGATGGCTTATTCGTGCCTACTTGCCATAAGTTTCTGCCCTACTCACAAAACATCAAAATGCCCTACTCTAGAACGTCATAGATATCTATGAATAACGTCTATGGTGTTCTATGGTTCCATTATTTCGGTGGTCTGTCTGTGGTTCCATCTCCCATCATCATAAATAAAAATATTGCAGTTTTGTTGTGTTCATTTCAGTTGCTTAAGTTAGCGAATCTTAAATAAAAGTTTTCTCCTTTAATAGAAATTATGGCAGAACACAAAGGTAACGGTCAGGATTTCATACCTTCAATAGTTCACCTGTATCTAGATTCAGCCCAAATAATTGTAGCAGTCCTCTGAAAAATAATTACAGGAAAAAACCATGGAATCAGAGTCATAATTCTTATTTCAATCAATCACACAACAATTCTGGTAATAGGTTTTCCGGTTCTCAAAACAGAAATTTCAATAATTCAAGAAACGATTCCGGATCTAGGAATAACCATGTATGTATAGAATTCATAATTTTCTGACTTAAACTGAAGAAGTCAGATGCACTCAACCCACATTTTTTCTTTCAGAATTTTTCCAATGGTAATAAAGATATTTCGTCATATTTACATCCCTCCTTCACAGAAGATCCATGGAAGAAGTTGGAAGAAGAATTTGAAAGAAACAATTCTACTCACAGGTCTTAGTAATCCTCTTTTCGTTTTCATCTCAAGTCGAAGGAATTTTCCTAAGGATCTGATTACACTTTGAAGAAGTGTAGGGTGTGAATATACTCTTGAGCTCAGAAATAATTATCAACTAGAGAAACACCTAATGTATATATGTGTACATAGAAATAAAGTGCTAAATATTATCAATCAATTTGCTTGGAGTTGTTTGCAATTTCAATAATTTTAACAAATAATATTAGAACCTTTAATCTCATTGAATGTATTAGAATTTCAGAAGCCTTATCATTTTTCAAGACTAACATAATCTTCATCAGACTGGAGAATTAAAGAGTAACATATAGAGGAAAAATATTTCAGAGACATGTTGCCATTCGAGTGTACACGGAATTAATAATTTTTTTGGCAGTTTGCTGAAGATTATTGTGTAAATGATTTGAAATTTGATCTATGATAATTACGTAACTGTGGCAAAGATTTGATTTTGTTACAGAATTACCTCTAGATTAAAGAAAGATCTTTCTCTATTTCAGTATCGTAATGAGTTCATTACAGTACTGAAAGTAGTGCTGTAATGAAACTCATTACAGCATTGTTTTCAGATATATTTTTCGTTTTATGGTTGTCAGTACTGACCTCCGATCGAATCAAATCAAGTCAAATTTCGTATGTCACACCAACTACCAAGATACAATACAAAAGTCACTAATCTGAATTTTAATTTCGAGAGTATTTCACAAAAATTGACTGAAATAGGGAAAATACCGTCTAATACTCGTTGCAGAAGGCAATTCCAACACTCATGCTCGAACTTCGCATTCGTGTTGGAATAGAAGCTCATTCTGCAACTTGTTTTAGAATACACTATTAATTCTATTAACTATTTATCACTTTCAAGGGCATTTATAAAGATTTGTTTTTAAAAAAAAACATTTTTTCCACTGATTTAATTCTCAAACTTAACAAAGCAGATGTTTATACTTTGATTTTCATTATATTATTCATTACACAGGTAACTCTTTGTGTCGCTAATGCCATAAATTTTAATCTGATTTCATGAAAACGAGTTATAACTTAAATTAATGCCAATACAAATTTTTATTGAAATGGGCAATAATACTTTTACTTAGTATAAGCAACACATTTTTACAAGTAAAGTATATTAACAGTAAACGACACACGTTATGACCTTATTGTTAAATATGACAAGAAATAATATCCTTGTAAATCAAAGTCAAGTAATACATTGAAATGAAACTGAATAATTTCAGATGATGCATCTTTTGTTTTTGCTATCCCCAAACTTATATTAAAGTCATTATCAGTTTGTGCTTCACACAGTTAGCAACAAATTAACTAGCTTCTCTTATATTAATCATGAAATAGATACGGTGACAACGGTAGTAAAGATACCTACCTAATGCGATGGTCTGCATTTATTGTTGCAAGATAAGTATACCTTCCAAATTTAATTCAATAACACTGATCAACAACAAAAATTGGTAAAATGGACGTATCCGAATACAAAAAAGAAGTTATAACATGTAAGGTTTTCTCGGTTTATTCATAGAATCACATGTAATGTTACAATATATGTGATGTGTATAGCAAAAAATGATTTAAGACTCTTCAAAGGTATAAATATGTCGAGTTCATTTAGTTTTACACCTACTAAACATTTAAGAAATACACACATTAAAAATATGGACTGAAAATAGTAATTAAATTCCATTTTAACCTTTTATCATTATTACATAAACTCATAAATCAATTTGTTTCCCCGTTTGGAAGATTGCCTAAGACTCCCTAGACAAAAAATGCCAATCAATTACTGCATTCATTATTTGCATATAGTCCCGTCATTTTTTCGCTCATATTGTGATATACCGTAGAGTCCCTAGAGTTCTATTTTTATAAGTTGGGGATCGTATCCTATTCATTCGCAATCGCAGTTATAATACAAATGACTCATATTGCGGATGATAAGTAAATCCAAGGTAAAATCCCCTAAGCAATTCAAAAATGCTACTTGAAGTGCATGATATTATTTTTATCAGTATAATGGATCCAAAGATGATAAGTCTATGAATGGATCACTGGAGTCGAAAAGTTTGCAGATTCAGCCAAAGCACTCCAGCATGCAAATTGATGTGTGAGACGTTGGCCCAACACTTTTGGATTTTCGAAAATGAATTTGTGCTGAATGTGCTCGGTTTGTGACGTTGAATTTTTTTCTTAATTCCATGTGGTTCTCCGATATATTTAAAAAACCGAAAAAATTGGCCATCTCAGCACTTTACGAAAAACTGAATTCCAATGAGTGAAAAAAATTTTGCTACACCATGCATTGAGTTGTCCGTCCGAATCAAGATTTTTTTGCCTAATAAAGTTTCACTCATAAGTGAATGTTTATTGAGCATATAAAATATATAACTGTTCTGTGTTGAGCACAGTGCCAAGCAGACATTTAGAATTTTTATTATGAATTTTATTTCTTTGCGGTTACGAAAACAAAACATAGTGTCCACGTGCGAGAGGTGATCCAAATATTCACGAGACTATTCTAAGTCCGGATCTGATTTATTCGATTTCAGAAACATAGAAGGAAGGCGATATAGCAAAGGGTGACAAAACTTCAAAATTTGAAATGCTTCAATCAATTATAGTTCAAGACAAAGATTATAGAGCCTATAATCTTTGGTTCAAGAGTTATTGAACTGTGAAATTTCATTCATAAGATGAAGATCACCCTGTATACCTCAAACGAAGGCACTCAGGCGATTAAAACCTTTTGATACGAGTGCTGCCTGATAACATATTAATTCATGTTTTCTGTTTGTCGCATTCTTCTCAGAACAGCCTGTTTTCTCATGTTGAGAAAATAATAAAAATCAGTAATTTCAAGCGATACATCTACTAGCAGAATAATGAACATTGTGATAAAAAAAAGAGTCGAATTCATGTAAGGCATAGGAAGTACCCACAACTGAAAATGCAGCAAGTTTAAAAAAACTATTCAAATTTCATGAATCTCGAATATTTTTTTATTACATTCACTTCTACCATAGTTTAGAAATGTACACTGTCGAATTTTAAAATGTCAATAAGCGAATTAGCAAAAATTTTTGTAATTTTGCCCCTTTGACATATTAGTAGCGAAATATATAGCAATGTTGTCTGAGAACGCGTTAACTAACAGAAACGAACTAGTAAATTATTAGTGAAATGATGACTAACGTGACTCTCAACCAAAATTGTTTGTGAAGTGACTTGGTAAGAACAATAACCTTGTTACTTAAATAAACAAGGGTAAAAAGGAGCATGGAGCAAGGACAAGATTACATGGGACTTCCCCTACAAACCAATTTTCGCGTCTTGGGTTGTAGGAGGGGGGAGTTATATAAACATGCGTTAACGCTGTGGCTGTGAGGCGTTTGCGTTAAGTAAACTCAACCGAAGCAGACTGGCTTGAGTCATATTTGGAGCTGAAGTTTTACAATTTTATTTTGGTGAAATTTTATTTTCTATTTACCAATATTCTTCCTTAAAATGCAGGCGGCAACAGCTTGCAACAGTAAAAGCACTGATTACCAGTCGAAAAATCCGCTTTATTCAACATCACTCAAGGGATCGCAAATGGACAGGTAAGTTTTACCATTGTATTTATACTATGGTTTTACAATATGTACTATGGTACAAAACTTTTAGAAGTGAAAAAATGTTTTTCTGGGTAAACTTATCTTAAACTGAGAGGTTAAGATTTCAATTCTAATCCAAATGTAATCAAAAGTTTTGGTAGAACTTACAATTCCAGAGATAGAAGTTTAGTTAACTCTGGTACCTATACCATACATCTATTTTAGCAAATGTTTTTTTTCCAATATGTTGACTTCAATACCGGCTCGAGGGTAATCCCTCAACCTTGATCCATATATTTTAGCGAAACTCAATGGGATATTATATGGAACTTATTCATAGGAAGCTCAAGAATTCAAGTTTTTATCTGATAAGATGTGAAGTCGTTTTGACAAAATTGTTATGTTTGCCCGCAATTTGATATCATATCTTAACAAAGGTTGGAATTCTCCGACTGAACCAACATAGAATAAATTTTCTGTGTGAGAATATTTCCTCATTAATTACTTGGAAGAGAAATGGATTCTTCTCAATTTTTTTCTTAATAAATATTATGGAAGCATTGTTTTGTAGTAGCAGGATCAATTTTACATTCTGATTCCTTAAACGTATATATGGACCAGATATAGGTAT
This sequence comes from Hippodamia convergens, assembly GCA_038502775.1. Classification (NCBI taxonomy): domain Eukaryota; kingdom Metazoa; phylum Arthropoda; class Insecta; order Coleoptera; family Coccinellidae; genus Hippodamia; species Hippodamia convergens. The sequence continues at coordinate 37,274 of JAVSIQ010000251.1, forward strand.
ATTTAGTTTAGATATATATACTGATGGTAAAAAATTTTTCTCCAGTTTTTTTATCTGAAGATTTTGAGACAATAGATGTTGAAATGGCTGAACCTTCGGAAGAAAACACAATCAACATTCTGATAATTGGGGAAACTGGGGTAGGCAAATCTACCTTCATCAATGCCTTTGCCAATTATTTAAGATTTGACAATTTGGATCAAGTTGAGAAGGAGGATCCTCTAGTTCTAATACCTTGCAAGTTCACAGTCACAGATGAAAACTATGAATTGAGGGAAGTTACCATAGGATCAGATAGCAATGAGCATAACAACCTTGGAGAATCGTCTACGCAAGATCCCAAGAATTACACTTTTCCAATAAGTGGTGGCGAGAGGTTCATACAACTCATTGACACCCCTGGTAAGTGATTTTCAATTCAATCTAATCATTCAACATAAAAGTAACAAACATTAAGATTCAAGTATCATATAAAACACATGAAAATATTTCGTAGGAAATATTCTTTCGTTTATAAATGAATAGCTATACTACTTAGCTGGGGTTAGTGCAACACGGGAAAACCATACAGTTCTGTATATGATAAAATGAGGAAACGAAAAAAACCTCAGCAGAAAAAAACCCTGACCTCGCCTGTAAAAAAAAATTCACTAAAAATTTTAAATATCAGAATATCTTGATTACATGAAGGTGTAATTCTTCTATGGACAGAGAAAAACAGATTCTTCACCAATCTACCTATAATTCTCAATCTGAAATGAAAAGAGACAAAAGCAGAAAAAAACAATTATTTAGAATAAATTAAATTATTTTTAAATTAACCACCTATTTCAGAAATCATTCGTTACTTTATGTATAGCCTCGAAACCATCTTGAAATTTATTAATGGGACAACTATAAGATGTTCTATAGTCTCCTCATTTTCCCCACACTCACAAATAGGGCTCTCAACGGAATTCCATTGGAAGAGCATGTTGTTGCATCGTCCATGTCTTGTTCTAATACGATTTAGAACAGACCATATTCTCCTGGAAGGATCAGTAATATGACCTTTGTTGAATAAATTGCATGCATTCCATTGAGATTGCCAAATTTCTTTTGTCGATTTTGTTCATATCAATTGGAAAATTTAACCAAAATGGTCTACGCAACTTCAATCTAAGGACTTTAATATCTGGAATATTGGAAAGTATGGGAAGGGGGAAAGGAATTAATTTGTTCCAAAAATTCAAAGTTGTTGTTTCTCTGTGAATGTGGGGAGGTACAATATTTGAGGGGACTTGTAACTAAGGAGTAGGTGTACATCTGATAGTACCAGTGATAATTCTCATAGAAAAATTTAGTTGGGCTTTTTTTTTTAATGAACATGAACACTGTTCAACCAAACAAGGATTAAAATTATGTTTTAAGGGAATAGTATCAAAAGTGACACTGAATTTTTCATATTTCTGATTATTATTTGAATGAAAACATGAAACCCTGGTTTTAATTTCATTCAGGCACAAATGCCACTTTAAAAACTAATTTTTCATGATTTCCAAATGTACAGCAGGGGTACTTTTTATTGTCAGGAAAATGAGAATGATGGAAAGCCAGAGCAATATCAACAGCATAAATAAATTTTTCTGAATAAGTAGTACACGTACGCGTAACGTACACCCCCCCCCAGCCACCCTGTTAGGTGGGGGCCCAGGTGTTGAAGCTTTTATTTAATTTTTCTGTATATATATATATTTTTTTTTTAAATCATTTCGGCGGCATCGACTGCTGAGGTCATTAGCCGCATCTTCCAGTTCAGAACGTAGAACAATAGTCAATTCATCATGGGTACTACTACCATCAACTCAAACCTAGCAAACAAGTAAATACCACAAACTAATAAACAAATGATTAACAAACAAACAGATAGGCAAATAAATAGATGTATAAATAGACACTTAAATAATGTAAAGAACAGTGAGATGACTGGCGTATTAACTGTACTTCGAACACCATAGGCGTAAACGAAATACAATCAATCCAGTCGGTGGTTCAGAAGGGAAGTATATTATATATATTATATTATACCCAATTTACCAATTGATAGTAAAAACTTAAACTACATCCAAAATGATTAGAGACATTGTTTAGGTAGTCTTATTAGACAGCAAAAATTTATAAATGTTTGATATGATCACTCAGATTGAGTCTAGCTAAGTGTGTAAATTAATTTCATATAATAGAATGATAATGTAAATGATCTTATAAATGTGAATTATAACGAAATCTTTGAAGAATATCAGTTCGAATTAATACAGTTGGTTTTTTAGACACTATAATACACTCATAAATAAACTTAAGCATTGAGGTTTTGAATAAAAATTGTTTAATGAAGGTTTTCACAAACTTATTTTAACTGTGACGCCCTTGGAAAGTTGCCATATGTTTGCGACGCCCTGCTGACCTTCTTACTATACATTTACCTTCTTTTAATAGTTCTAGCCTTATACCAAATCGTAAGAAAATCATTATAAAAATAAAGAAAAAATATAAAAAATGAAAACAAATAAAAAAACAAAAGCTAGAGTCAATTTAGATCGCCTTACGACGCCCATGGAATTATACCGCGCCTTCCCAGGGCGTCGCGACGCACAGTTTGGGAAGCACTGGTTTAATGTATAATGAAAAGGTAGACATACTATCTCTGAAAATCATGTGAAGAAGGACGGAATTCAGTTAGGGGTATCAACTTTTATTTTAAATTTAATTGACGGGAGATCAGTATGATAAAGGAATGCAACGGCAGAAACGAGTTGAAAATGATTGGTTTTTCAAATATCGTGAAGTTTATCCAAAAAACAAAGGAACAAATATAAAGTGAATAAATGCTGAGAACAAATTTGTCGATTAATAGCTAAAATTTGTGTCAATTCTTCATTTCTTATAGCTAAACAATTTATTTCAATCAAACAACCACTTCATTTCAGGCATCGGAGATACCCGTGGGATTGATCAAGATACTTTAAATTGTCAAAAGATCATAGATTACATAGCTCCTCTCAAAATGATACATGGCATTATGTTCCTGATGAAACCCAACAGCAGCAAGATTACTGTTCTGTTCGAATTTTGCATGAAACAAATTCTGTCCAGATTAGAGAAATCTGCCAGTAATAACCTGCTCTTTGTGTTCACAAACACTCGTGGTACATGCTATAGGCCTGGCGAGACTCTTCCTTGTTTGAGAAGAGTTCTGGAGGATATTAGTAAAAAACCTCCCTATGTATCTATTCCGCTGAGTAAGGCAAATATATTTTGTTTAGACAATGAAGCTTTCAGATACTTAGCTGCTATCGCTAACGGGATAGGATTCACCGAAAGGGAAAGACAATATTTTGTGGAGAGCTGGGATAAGTCAGCGGAAGAATCATGGAGGTATTTCTGTTTTTCATGTCATTCTGACAATTGTTAAATGAGCCACTATTCAATCTCAATGTTTTCTTTCACAGAATGATCATTCATATTATAGGGGATGAAGTGCAGAAACCTCTAGAACCCCATAAAGTAGCAGATACTATGTGTGTTAATGAAGCGAGAGGTCTCATCAACCAATTGAAACAGCCAATGGCAGATATAACGCAACTTATTCAAGATAAACTGAGAGCCTTGCAAAAGCAAACTGAACTCTTGTATTTAGACGAGTTGGACATAAATGATTTAAAAAAAAATTTGGTTATTCCAATCATTGATATTGAAGCCGCAGAGTTGCCTCAACCTGTTACAGTCTGTACCAGTGCCAAATGTGCTGAGATCTACAAGGTAAAAAAATTTTTTCAACAATAACTTTATCAAGTAGACTTGAAGGGGTTATCTTTTATATAAATATTTCATTTCCTGACAAGAAAAGTATCGCAATAAAAAATACATAGTTTTTCACAATTGAATAATCATGAACTTTTTGTAGTTGTCTCAGTATTGTGTTATGTTGAAAATTATGAATTGCTAATAGGGACACATTAGAAAGGCCTTTAACTAGCAAATTTTCTAGAATGAAATGAAACTCTCAATTCTTGCTATTTTTTTTCAAACAGTTATTAATTTTGCAAACTGTAAAAACTTGTAGACACGGTCAATTGAATTAAACACGATGAATTATTCAAATAGCATAGATGTGAGGAGAGTATTTAAAAAAAAAATGGCAATTTTACAGGCATTAATTAAGTTTTATGCGGGTTGAAAGGCGAGATTTTAGGGGTTTTAAGAAAAAACAAAAAATGTCATATCTCCTCAACCGTGACTTCTACTCAAGGTCGCCCATTAGAAGTGCATGGGGAAATGATATTTCCATCAATTCCAAATTTATTGTGAAGATATGAGCTAGGTAGACGTTCTTTTATGATATTTTTTTAAATATCAATAACTTCGGCTTTCTCCGGAAATGGTATAAATTTCTAATTTCAAGAGGAACACCCTGTGTATTATGACTTTTTCGGATAGATCATTTAATTCCACATTCATTTTATCCCCTATAGCCATTTTCGAGTTATTCACTGTTTTTTTAAAAAATTGAGTTTTTGTCATTTTTTGAATTCCAACTTTGACACTCTCAAGTTACCTCCCAATAAATCAAAACGTTATTTTTTCTACAGTCTACGTCAAATATCTTTTCGGTAACCCATTTCAAAAAACAGATCTCTCATTGAATTCCCAGTGTTCTAGTAGTCTCAATGTGTAAATTTTTTCTAAATGACACATAAAATGAATGTCACATTCGAAGATTTATCCAAAAATGTCTTAATATACAGGGTGTTCCATTTTAAATTAGAAAGTGTCATAACATACAGGGTATTCCATTTTAAATTAGAAAGTTGATACCATTTCCGGTGATAGCGGAATTTATTGATATTTAGAAATATATCATAAATGAAGGTCTATTTGGCTTATATCTTCACACGAAATTTGAAACTGATTGAATTATTATTTCGCCATAAACTTTTAATGGGCACTCAAGGTGGGACACCTGTATAAATCTCGTATTTGCAATAACTTTATTTGATATGCTTCTTGGCTATTTTATAATGTAACATAATTTCAAATGCAGGTTCGCAATGTCAAAAAGTGGCATTATGGACAACGTTGTCATAATCCATGTTATCTGGATAATGTTCCAAAAGAAATGATAGGAGCTCCAGAACTAGTTAATTGTTATGCCATGAACTCCGAGAAAAAATGCAAATTTTGTGGATGTGATTTCACCACCCACATGCACATTTATTATGAAAGTAGAACAGTTGACAAAACTATTGAAAATGATCATGTCAAACAAAGTTTATTGAGCAAGGAAGAATTGCGAGAGGAAAAACAAAGAATAATCAATGAAATGAATCAGATGAAAGATGAGCTTGAAGATGAACACAAGACCATTATTCATTATATTGCAAGATTTGCTAATTTTCTTCAACAAAATGCAATCACTCCTTACAATGACGTTTACAGGCAGTACATCGAATACCTGATTGATTTGTGAGTATAGTAATAATTATAGTGATTTATAGTAGTAGTAGTAACAGTTCTTTCTTGCCTCTAGACAAATAGCTCTTGACCTAGAGTCCTTCAGTCTTTTAATTTTGAATTTTTTTCATAATTCAATTAAAAGAAACATTTCATATAATACAATATTTATTGAATTGGCTTTAAAAAATTCAGAGTCTGTGTATGATGGTTTCTTGTATACTTATTAATTCCATCATTGTGGTATCATGCTGTTCTGTCAGTTTAGAATGTTGAGTTGAGTCTGCTGACATTTATTGGGGGGGTGTTTCGGTGTCGTTTTCTTCTTATTTTTCTTAGGTCTTCTGTTTCTGCTACTTGCAGATGTTTTTTGCTCTGGATTTGCTGTTTGCGTACACTGGGTGGGCATATTTAATCGAGGCTTACAAATGATTTTATATATTTTTGCTGCATTCTGGATGTTGATTCCTAGTGTCAAGTGTTTAGAAAAAAAGGTGATCCCGTCTCTAGGACAGATAGAAAACTGAAAAATAATTGTGGTTCTTTCAGTAAAAAAAATTTCCATCCATATTCAAGATAAAGGTCGATGAAGGAGAAAAAATGATACACACTTTTTACGGTTCTGCTGTAACTACTAGCAACATAATGAAATTTTATATGAATATGTTTCGGAATACATCCAATTAATTTGTTTTTATGTCTTACTCTCAGAATAGATGGCGCTAGTTACACGGGTACCAAGTAGTATTTATGATAACTTTTTTTAAATAAGATTTATTGAACAAAATTTAATTGACATACATACATAACATAATTTAAATTAATAAGTAATAACCAATGATGATATGAAGTAATCATACATGTATTAATTAAACGAAAAAACACAAGATGAAAATTAGGAAAAAGGGCTCATAACATGAAATAGATTTCAATTAGAGTAGATATTCTAAATCTCCTCCGTTTTCACGAATACACAAGACTATCCTGTTTTCTAAAGAAACTGTTGGGAGTCAGCTAGTTGAGTTAATTAAAGTTCTGCCTTTCAATTTCGAGGTGAATTTACCTCCGTAGCATAAATTTTTTTTCAAGATACAACCAAACTGTATAATGAAAGGAATTAAAAACGTAGGAATGAGGAGGCCAATGAATCAGAGCTTCAGGAGCGGTGGAGGTCCATTATGGTTACTAATTAAAAACAATAATAATTAATAATTTTATCACTACTAAATACCAGCATCGGTGATTACTACATAATTTTCAAATCGAAAGATTTCAAGAACGGATCACAGTATCGAGTTTTATCAAGAGTACCTTTTTAGTGTAAAATTGATTGATGTGTGAGTTCGCTTGAAATTTTGCTTAATAAAATTTATTTATTTCGACTTTTTCCACAAAATATAAGAACTCGAGAGAGGCGAAGTTTATCCTACGGCTACTCTCACACTTAACCTCTAAATCTTATATTAAAATAGTTATGTTCAATACTACTTGGTACGAACCGTGTAACTAGCGCCCTCTATGAGAATCAGACATAAGAATAAATTTATTGAATGTATCAGCTTCCAAAACATATCCGTGTAAAATTGCATTACAATGTTGCCAGTAGTTTTGGCAGAATCGTAAAAAAATTTGTATCATGTTTTTTTTAAAGCCTTTTATCTTGAATACGAATGGCGTTAGGAAAATTTGTTACTAAACAAACCCCAATTATTTTTCAGTTTGTTATCTTTCCTAGAGACGGGATCACATATTTTTGAAACACCCTGTATGTTAATTCAGCAAAATATGCGGCTCAGAAAATAGTATTTTTCTTAATTTCTTTGTGTAAGGTTTCAGATTAGCTTTCTATTATTAGATTAAGAAGCACATATAGATTAGAAGCACATACGCTCAGTATAAAAGCACAAACTGAGTGATTCATAATTGTTAAAATTGAAATACACTTCTCGCAACAATTAAAGGAACACAAAAATTTTCCAAATTTTTTGGTGTTTTTCAACAGGCTGTATCTCAGTGAAAACTGGTCGTATGAGAAATAGAAAAATCAACTTTTGAAGCTTGAAGACCTTAGTTTCTGAATTTATTAGTTAAAAATTTTTCAGAGTACCGGCAGCCATGCAATCCTCGGATAAAGCACGAAGAATTTTTTTATTATTTATCAAATTTTAATTTTTGCTCTATGCGCATGCAAAAATTTTGAGCTAAACTGATGCAAAGCCCTGTTTATTCAGGTCTAATTTGCTTTTCACACCCTTCGGAAATAACCATTTGTCTTCGAGATATCCCATTTTGAATGCAAAAGGACCCGTTTTCATTCAAACTGCCGATATCTGCGGAACTACTGGAGGCCTAGCAAACCGACAGCCGGTTTCTTTTTCTGCAGAAAATTTCCTACAAAAGTCGTTCATGTTTTTTTCTACCTATAATGGTAATGGGGAAAAAGAGCAAAAAAATGCGATTTTGCTATTTGTTGGTTGACCGACTGTATCTTCGTCAATATGGAGTTAAAGCTAAGGTTATAAGAAAATATCACAGCCTAGTGTATCCCAAAGACCCCCTCAATCGGTAGATCTGAGAATTTCTATTTTCACCAGTTTTTTTTTCAATCGTATAAAAAAAGCATTTTCGAATATTCGAGATTTTCGAAAAAATTTTCTTCAATTTTTTCATTAAGTCTAGAGTGAAAAAAATCAATAATTGATTCTTGAAAAGAAGAGGTCATCTTTAAGAAACGAAAACCTTGTTTCCATAATTTTTTCAGAATTTCAAAAACCGCTTAATCGATCGATCTACCGATTTGTGAGGGTCTTTGGGGTTCATTGGGCCGTAAAATTGTCTTATAACCTTAGCTTTCTCCCTACTATTGTTGATACAATCCGTTAATCAACTAATGGCAAAATGTCATTTTCTTGTTCTTTTTTTTCATTACCGTTACATGTAAAAAAAAATTTTCTTAATTACACATGAACGATTTTTGTGGGAAATTTTCTGCAGAAAAAGAAACAGATTCTCGGTTTGCTAGGCCTCCAGTTTTTTCGGAGATATCGGCTGTCGGGTCCTTTTGTATTCAAAATTGGATATCTTGAAGACAAAAAGTCATTTCTGAGGGTATTGTAAAACAAATTAGAGCTGAATGAATAGGCTATGCAGGCTTTGCATCGATTTAGCTCAAAATTTCCCCATGCTCGTAGAGCAAAAATAAAAATCTAAAAAATAAAAAAAAATTCTCTTTTGGCTTTATCCGAGGATGGCATAGCTACCCGTATTGTGAAAAATTGTTAACCAATAAATTCATAAACTAGATTCTTCAAGCTTCGAAAGTTGATAATTCTATTTCTCATTGACCATTTTGCGCACTGAGATGCAGCCTGTTGAAAAACACCAAAAAATTTGGAAAGTTTTTCTAATTATTGAGAGAAGTATATTTGAAGCATGCAATTTCAAATCAATAGTTGATTAGCTATTGCTTGTATATCAAGAAATTTCATCACCTTTTGCAATATTTATAAGCATTCAAGCTCAATAGAAAGAAAGTATGCATTTACAAGTTAATTGAAAGAATACAATTAAATTAAAATGGTATTTTGTCATGCATCATTCTGATGTCTCAAACATAAATTATTTCAAACCAATGAAGTGTTGATTAATGGTGCTCATGATGGCTTATGATTGGTTATAAATCTGCAACATAGAGTCACTGATTAAAATATTGATCATCATTTTATAACTGCGCGATTGCCAATAATATATTCATATTTTCAGAGAAAAATCTAATGGAGAAGCAGCAGATAAGACTCATATAGCATACTTAAGAAAATGCCAATGTGAATATGACGAGGCCAAAAAGGTCTTCGATAATGTCGTTAATATGAAAAATCAAACTGCTTCTACCATTACACCTGAATCCGTTAAAAGGAGTGTCGATGAACTGTTCAAACTCAAACATACAGGCAAAAAAATCAAAGAGCTTTATAAATCACAGTTCGCTGCGATGAAATCAGAAAGACAAAATGTGCGTCATAACTATTCTGGGAAGAATAATTCTAAAAGTGCAGGAATTTTGAGTACTTACGGTAGAAAACTCAAGAATTATTTTGTTGGTGGTCAACAAACAAGCACAGAATCCGAAGAGGAAAATTCGAATAATTACAGTCCTAAAAAGGGTAAAAACCACAGAGGCGGTAGAAAAGGAAAGAGAAATGAAAATAAATATGAAACGCAATTAAACCTGATGCAAGAAGAAGCTTCAGCTGCTTTGGCTGCCTTGTCCTATGATATGAAGAAGTTGTAAGAACTCAAATTCATACTTTTTATACCTTTTATAATGCTTAAGTTTCAAGTATTTTGTGACTTTATGCATCATTTGATATTTTTGAATAAGATTTACTATTTGATAGTTTCATCATATTATAATTTTATGTTAATTATTTTGACGATTTTTTTTTAGGTTTATGAAATGTTTTTTTTTTTCTGATTGATAAATATCGGACTTATTTGATTTTGTATGTATCTTAGTATTAAGCCTATTTTGAGATTACATATTTTTTACATCTCTCATTGAAATTAATTTTAAATAAGAAATAAAAATGTCAGGACATTTTCTGAGCATGACTCTTATACATCAATGAATGAAGAACTGAAATCTATGTGCCAATATTCCTAAGTGCAATTTTTGTAATAATATAAGATATCAATAAAAGCTTTTATATTATATGTCATTCAAGTTTATTATTTTGCTTTTTTTTATTAGTTTTAACAATGTCATAAGTGAGTTCTTTATTATGTCTTTGGGCATTATCTAAATTCTTTATTGCTCTCGGACATTATATAAACAGAAAATTATTAATTTGTTTCAACTATTCAGCAAAATTATAACAAATCGTGATTCATGTATTCAATTGGAGGTTCATGAATACATTTCTGTCTAGAATAGGCGATTCAACTTTATCTTGAAACCACCTAGCGGCAAAAATTTCAAACTATCGCTTGGTGCGCTTAGTTTGAGATTGTACTCATTTCATAGTGATTGTTCACGAATTTACATTTTCTACAGTTGTTGGTGAGATTTGAAAACTTCAAAGCTCATTTTCTACTTCTCAATGATTTATTTGTGTTTGAAAATGAATGATTTAAGAAACAATATGCCGAAAATCGGAGTTTATTGTTGTATTTATGGATGTAAACGTCGTGCTAACAAGGTCCATGTTAGAGGCTGAAAAGAAATGCAGTTCCTACAAAAAAAACTTCCTAATGGATCTCATGAAACCACTACCATACAGAAAATCGGACTATAATCTAATATGAGCCTGCACAGCCAACTGTAATAAGTTGGATTTGCATTATGTTCTTTTCAATTAAAAGTAATTCACGTTCTGTTGAAAACCAATTGGATCAATGGGAGATCCAGAAACTGACAAAAAACTCCTTACACAGGTAAAGAACTGAAATTTTCTGAGTCATTATATTAAAGCACGGCATATTATCGCATAGAAATACACGTGAATTGTCGTTAACTGAAGTTAAAATGCGTAAACGACCAAAATCGGCGAGTTAATATTCTAAACGTAGTTAGGCTCAACCTCATTTATATTCATGGTGAAATTGAACATTGCTGTTAACGGCGATTAGTGGAACTAAAACTCGGTTTTAGTTGTTGGTGAAATCGGGCCTAAATCTAACAGGCCGTATACGGTTTTCTTGTGTAATTCACACTGTTTTCGATATAATTTCGAATTTATTTCATTTTACAATTGAATGAAGAACTGAAGGGAGGGAAACAAAACAGCATTTCGTTTATCTGCTAATCATTTCTTAATATTTTATCGCAAATAAACCAAAACTCGCCACAAGGAGGTAGCTGTTGTATTGAGTTCCACGAGATTACAATAAGAATAAAAATTATTTCACTTTCTGAAGCGAATAAAATGGGTGAATGAACATCAGAAGAGGAAAAAATGTCACAAATATACCTGTCACCTAATAACCACTTGAAATTAGGAAATTACTCAAGATCTTAAACCCCGATGATTTTTTCGGAAATGCCCCCTCAAAATTTATATCGTAGAACCAAACAAAGTCATTTTCTTCAACGTTGGTAAAGAAGTTGAAAATTGCCTTGTGTTTGAAATTACAACAAAAGTCGGAAAATCGATCTGATCTTGTTTGTCCAAATCGGTGTCAACATTATCATAATGGAGAACTAATTTTTGTCTCCGTTCCTCAGGATCAGTTGTTTTCGGAATAACTGGAAGACGTCGTGTAACTCGGTCGGTTGGAAAAATTGAAGGAAAAGCATCTTCAGTTAATCTAGGAATTTTTCGGGGTATATTAATAACTGAACCTTCGGCTGTTGGATAAGAGTTATTTCTCAAAATTTTGGAATCTACAAAATGTTTTATATAAACTACACTGTCATCGTTGACTTTAAAACTACTTTTTCCATGAATTGCGTTAAGCCATTTTCTTCTCCTCGCGGGATCTTTCGGAAATCTAAATACCGACACCTCCTCATTAGTAGATTTACTAGTTGCTTTTGCAACCGGGCACTGCATGGTACCCAAATCGATGATTTCCAAATGAAATTTTGATAAATATTAAAATGAAAACCTTCCTGTTGATAGTCCTTCCAGATATGAACTCTAAAAGTCGAAAAATTCAATAACAAACCCGATACACACTGTTCTTGCAATTACAACGCCCAACGCCTTAACTTTATTTATCGATTGAAAAACCAATCACACGAACACGAAAAAACACAAACCTTTTTACACGTTTCCCGGTCGAATTTCTGATGCGAATTTAACTATATCACATGTTACGGTTTAAAACATAACTGCTAGTGCAAAGTCGTAAGCCTGGTACAACCCCTTGTGGGCGTTCCGGCAACGTCGCATTTCAAAGCAACATTCTGGCCTGTTAAATATCGTAGGCCGCGATTAAAGTTATAATTTCAGGAAATATCCAGAACAACCTATGAACTGTTGGCTGAGGAAGCTTAATGTGCTTTGGCAAAAGTTGAGTATGAAGATGTTGCAGTCAAAATTTAAACTGAAAATTCGGACAATATGTAACCTTAATATATAATAACTGATAAAAACCTAAGCAGCATAACAGGGCTGAATCTTTTCAGATGCTAGACACAAGAAAAAAAATTTGCGGTAGTGAATATGTCAATCCTAATTTTTTCATAAGATAGCTTTTGAAAGTATAGTGCCTTATAAGAATGTACTTTACAAATATCTTTTGAATACTTTGTGCATAAATTTTACTTCATAGTGTCCAAATTATATAACTGAGTGAGTCCAAGGTGTGTATCAAGCTTTCTGTAGTACATTGAAAAATAAGTAAAGTTTGATGAATAAACTCATGGACCAAAATTCATATTAAGGGAGATAATATAACCTTCCTAAGTGAATGAAATTAAAAAATTCTCTGCTTAACTTCTTACCGGTGAATGTCACCAGATAAAAATTTTGTGTATAAATGTTCCTGAATACATTTTTTTATTATACTTGTACATTTCTGATACTATCACCCCAGAAAGCTTGCTACACATTTCTGACTTACCTTGTATACAAATATCGTCTGTTTCTTTGAAAAAATTGTAAGTATATAGGTATGTCTGCAATAAAAACCTCGAGAGTTGTAATTTTTTTACATACGTTTTTTCATAGGCTATTGAGCAATTATGGGAATAAATTCATTGTTTATTTGATTATACTTGAAATTAGCTTCATCTTCCTCTTTATGTTAACAAGGTTACCTTAGTAACTTCTGTTAGGTGACGAAAGTTTTCCTGAAATTTGATACAGATATAAAATCCCAATCACAAAAAATTAACTAGCTTCTCTTATATTAATCATAAAATAGATACAGTGACAACCGTTGTAAAGATACCTACCTAATGCGTTTGAGATTTCTGTTGATGATAAATTTGTCAAAATTAAACGATGATCTGTGCAACACCGCATTTATTATGGTAAGATAAGTATACCTTCCAAATTTAATTCAGTTTCACTGATTAACACAAACATTGGTATAATAATGGACGTTTCTGAATACAAAAAATATCTTGTAACACCTAAGGTTCATTCATAGAACCACATTTAATGTTACAATGTGATATGTATAGCAAAAAATTATTTAAGACTTTTCAAACAGTAGGTATAAATATATCGAGTTTATTTAGATTACACCTACTAAACATTTAAGAAATACACACATTAAAAATTTTGACTGAAAATAGTAATTAAATTCCATTTTTTTCTTTTATCAAGGCTCATATCTGTTGATAGTTGACCCAAAAATCCTCTTACAACACTAACAGATGACTTCCATGGTCCATGCTCTGAGTTCCTGTTTAGTAAGCTTCTCTGTCAAATTAACGTTGTTCCAGCAATTCTCTGATTTTTGGCGTAATAAAACCACCTTCCTTCAATTTGGCATCACTTTTTTTTAATATTTGAATCATCACCATCTTCATTCATAGCCTTCTGAATGTTTTCATCAGCCCAATTTTAGTGTGAAGAGGAGGCAGAAGGATATTTTGGGGTCTACAAGAAGTCTAAAGGTGGGATTGGCATTATTACATCTGCATTTCAGACTGCAAATTTGGATAGTCGATCTTCTGCTTTCCATTTTTGGGATAACCTTCAGTCTTTGTCAGGCAAAAAGTGCAATCTTTCAAATGATTCATCCACTGCACCAATGATAAGCTAGACAACACACATGGGCAGCCAACTCTTGTCTTGATGTCGAATTATAACAGTAAAATATAGCAAGTAGGCTTTTACTGCAAATGGTCTACAAATATAAACAAATTTGTCAGGAAAGATTTTGGCAACTGAGGCGCGTTTGTCTCGACATTTCCTTGAAACACTTTCTTATTCATACACAAAAAACTTTGCACCTCGAAACTCTACAGAAGACTGATTTCACAGTTCAAGTACTTTTCCTGTTATAAAATGCATCTTTTTTAATCGTCCCTTCATTACATTGACTTCCCGCCTGACTGCATGTAAGTTTAAAAGGGTCTTAATGAGCTTTTGAAAAGTGATAAGTGTTAGGGCCTTTAATAATTAGTACGGTATTTTCATTTTAAAAATACGGATCTGCTTTCTGTTATAAAAATCTTGTAGACCTCTGTAATTCGAATAATAAAATATTAGGTTATTGTTATACTTTGTTACATAAACACATAAATCAATTTGTTTCCTTGTTTGGAAGATTGACTTAGACGCCTTAGACAAAAAGCCAATAAATTACTGCATTCATTATTCACATATACTCCAGTAATTTTTTCGCACCTTGTGATATACCCTAGAGTCCTTAGTTCTATTTTTATAAGTTGGGGATCGTATCCTATTCATTCGCAATCGCAGTTATAATACAATGACTCATATTGCGGATGATAAGTAAATCCAAGGTAAATCCCCTAAGCCAGTGTTTTTCAACCTTTTTGATGATACGACCCCCCATAGTATCGCAAAAAATTTCGCGACCCCCCAATCCTGGTTTTTTCCATGTAGGTTAAAATTATTGAAATGAATGAATACTGAAATTGAGATTCGACTGTTTCAAATCATTTCCATGTGTAAAGATCCGAGTATGGGTTTACTCAATCGCAATTTGCTTTACCATAGAGCGGTTAAGCGATAAAGTGGTTCACCAGACTTATGAAACTTTGCGATGAACTTTTAGTATAAACACAGAAACAATAAACAAAAGTCAGCCAAGTCAGTTAACTTGAAATTCATTTTTGACATTTTTCTTTTGAAAATACTTTTTTTCTTTCTGACCTAAACTTCTTCGAGAGCAGGATGCAAGAGAAAAACTTCAAGGTTTTACAAAAAAAATCGAATTGTGGTCATCGTCTTTCATTTAGGAGATGAGAAGTGAGATTACATCAATTGACGTACCGGGTATTTCAAAAATCTGGAAAAGGTGAATTGATTTCGGGCATAGCTAAAAGATTGAAATTCTGATACTGGGGTCTTTAGTAATTTAGTCCGAGGAATCGAATGGACCCATCAGATTTCGGGCCCAAAAAGACCTTATTGGCACCTTTTTTATGGCAGATTCGGATTAAGCGGAAAATTTTCCAGCTGAATTGCTTAAAAACAAAAATTTTTCATCCTTAGTTGGAACCTATGCAGCGTTTTCTGTTTAAAAATCTGCGGCGTTCATTCAGACCAGGATGCAAAAAGTCATATTCTAATGCTAAGTAATTTTACGCGGAGAATTGATTTGGCCCATCAGATTTTGGTCCCGATGGGGCCTTATGTGAGATATGCGGTCCAACTTTAATTTTTGAAGAAAAAGTGCTGCATGGGGTCTAAAAATGGACGAAAAAATTTCGGATGAAAAATTTTCCGCTTTATCCGAATCTGCAATAACAAAAAAGTTTTGCATTTGAAATTTCATATCTCGTATAAGGCCCTTTCAGGCAAAATTAGGTACCGGAGACCGAGTATCAGAATTTCGATTTTCCACCTGTTGCGGAATAAAATCACCGTTTCCAGACTTTTGAACTACCAGATATATTTGAAATGAAAATGTTATCATATAATGTGAAGAAAAAATTAATTGTCTCATTACTTTTCAGTGAAACAAGCATTGAAGTACATTAAACTAAATTAGTAGTCAAAATGTTTTTTTTTAAATTTATTTGTATGAATAACATACCCGTATTTCTTTGATAATCATTTCTTGATATATCTATCCTTTCAGAATTCATTGATGTTTTTTAATGAAGTAGGTACCGGAGTTCTCGCGACCCCCCAACAAAGGCTTCGCGACCCCCTGGGGGTCGCGACCCACAGGTTGAAAAACACTGCCCTAAGCAATTCAAGAATGCCACTTGAAGTTTGAAGTGCATGATATTATTTTCATCAGTAATGGATTCAAAGACCTTTTAGCTAATGATAAGTCTATGAATGGAGCACTAGAGTCGAAAAGTTTGCAGATTCAGCCAAAGCTTTCCAGCATGCAGATTGATGTGTGAGACGTTGGCCCACCACTTATGGATTTTCGAAAATGAATTTGTGCTGAATGTGCTCGGTTTGTGACGTTGAATTTTTTCTTAATTCGATGTTGTTCTCCGAGATATTTAAAAAACAGAAAAATTGGCCATCCCAGCACTTTACGAAAAACTGAATTCCAATGAGTGAAATAAATTCTGCTACACCATGCATTGAGTTGTCCGTCCGAATCAAGATTTTTTTGCCTAATAAAGTTTCACTCATAAGTGAATGTTTATTGAGCATATAAAATATATAAGTGTTATGTGTTGAGCACAGTGCCAAAGCAGAGATTTAGAATTTTCATTATGAATTATTTCTTTGTGGTTACGAAAACAAACAAAACATAGTGTTCACGTGCAAGAGGTGATCCAAAATATTCACGAGAATAGTAAAAGTCCGGATATGATTTATTCGATTTCAGAAACATAGAAGGAAGGCGATATAGCAAAGGGTGACAAAACTTCAAAATTTGAAATCATTCAATCAATTAGATCAAGACAGAGAGATTATAGAGTCTATAATCACAAACGTCCTTCTCTCGGAGAGTGGTGAGTTTCCACTGAAGTAGAGAAGATTATGGATGTCGATCAAGTTCGTATCCAAAATGCACAGATTCTCGTGTCACCCCCTGCTATTACTAATAGGACACCCCAGTGAGCTGGATAGTTTGTGGTTTAATGACCTAATTCCAGGATATATCCAGGCTTTCAAGATGTTGGAGGGCCAAAGAAACCTTATTTGGCAAAATCCCTTGCTGCCCTACTTCCTAACAGATGTGAACATCAGAACTCAGATAGAAATGTACCAATCGGATCTGAGGAAGGGCGAGATACAGAACATGGCAATGCTCAATTGCTTGCTTTATGAAAAGTTTGCAGGGTTTGTTGATAAGTATACAGACGCATCTAAGTCCTTTAGTCCGGATTCGATTGGATATGCGGTGTGGGTTTCAACATGGCCATTGAAGGCATGTGGGAAGCTCCCGGATCACTGGTCAGTATTCTCTGCGGAGATGTATGCCATCAACATAGCTGTCCAAATCGTATTGGAAAAAATATTTAAAAAAACATTATTATATCTGACTCCCTTGGAGCTCTAAACAAATTAATGTACGGAAGAATAGACGCTAACATCAACATTGTTACCGTAAGTGTTTTAACAATGCTATATAGGGCAATGACCCTGGGACTGCGTATTGTCTTCTTGTGGGTCACAAGTCATTCCTATATCTCCCATAACGACTAAGCAGACATGCTGGCTAATCGGGGTAGAGGTCTTCCGGGTGAATCTAACCTAAGAGGGGACCAAAGCGAGTTATGGCCTAGTTTTAAAAGAAGACTTTGGTCGGATTGGGTTAGGGAATTTGATAAAATCGGGCTGACCAAGGGTCGGCTATACTCCTCAAATACGGCCCCGAATAACAAAACGTGGTTTAGGGATTTTAAAATTTCAAGAAGGATGATAACGACAATGATCAGAATTAGGTCTGGACATTGCACTTGTCTATCGCACTTAAATAAGATAGGGGTTAAAGACTCTCCCCTGTGCAGCTGTGGAGAGATGGGGGATTTGGCCAACCTGTTCTTTTCCTGTAAGGACAATGAATCAAGAATCAACGCATTCTACCGGGATATATGTGCCTGTGGGTTCATATTACCGTTGAACATTTATGAGGTGTTCTTTACCACCAAGATCGAAATAATGAACTTACTGATAGAATTCTTAAGAGACTCAGACATCAGACTATGATCAATGTTACATAGCTTAATTTTTTCATATATTTGAATTTTGTGTTCAGCAGCTAATTTCATATCTACCTTTCAGTCTTTTCAGAAATTATCCTTCTTATGTGTCCTTACATGTCTTACTCCAAGTGGAGGGGGGGAAAATATATGTTGTCAACACCTAACACCCTAAGAACATCATACCTGTGTCAAACAAAAACGGCATCCATTAAAACTAATTTGACTGGTAGAAGTAGCTACACCGCAGGCTGATATAGACTCGATCTAAATTCCTACACCCCTAGGAATCAGACTGCCGGACTCAGGAATAAGAACAAGGAGACTGGAAAAATAGCCAAAAGGCTGTTCCATGGTTCCCAGTTCCTCACTGATGGGGGAGCGCATATGAGAGAACTGGAGCGATTGAAAAGAAGAAGAAGAGTCTATAACCTGTGGTTCAAGAGTTATTGAACTGTGAAGTTTCATTCATAAGATCACCCTGTATACCCCAAACGAAGGCACTCCGGCGATTAAAACCTGTTGACTCGAGTGCCTGCCTGATAACATATTAATTTATGGTTTCTGTTTGTCGCTTTCTTTTTGGGACAGCCTATATACATGATGCTCTCATGTTGAGAAAATAAGAAAAATCAGTAATTTCAAGCAATACTTCTACTAGCAGAATAATAAACATTGTGATAAGAAAAAAAAGAGTACAATTCATGTAAGGCATAAGAGGAAGTATACCTACAACTGAAAATGCAGCAAGCTTAAAAAAACTATTCAATTTTCATGAATCTCGAATATTCATTTATTTCATTCACTTCTACCACAGTTTTAGTACGAGAGCTAGTGAACCTTTTGAGTAACGGTTTGTCTGTAAGGCTAGAAATTTTCATAGCGATAGTTCCTAGCATGCTGAGGACGGAAATCATCGCCTGACACCCCTCACCCCTGCACGTCATCAAGATCTATATCTTTGAAAGTGTTAAAAAAATTAAAAAAAAACTTCTTCCTGTAAGCTTGAAATTTTCATACGATTTTGTTTGTTTATTGTTTATTGTTTACTTGTTTATTGTTTACTCTTTCATGTTACATAAATAACCACACGAAAAAAATTAAAAATCTAACCATCATAATAAATACATGGTACGTCATGAAAACGGTAATGTTAAAAAGTAATCTCTAAAGAGATTTTACATTAAAGAAGTATACAAAATATAACAAAATACAACATTGTATAACAAATACTCAAACAAATATAGTCTTTACCAACTCAACAAAAATTTGGACAACTCAGGTACTCTTCAACGGTATAAAGTGTTTCCTTCAGGAGGAGGGACTTAACCTGTTTGCAAAAAGGCCCAAGCTTCAATGTTCATTGTGAAGTTCAAAAAAAAATTGACAGGCGATTTCGACGAGCACAAGTACCTGCCAGGCGATTCGAAAAGGGTGCAAAATACGAACAAAAATGAAATTTATCTATGTGTTCGTCTGAGAGAATGAAAATATAAGTTTTATTATTGATCTTCATCATCATCTGACATTATGTCATTGATTTCTTCATCATATAGTACAATCGTTTCAAGCGTAGTAGACTGTGTCCTAAATTGGTTGAGACTGCATTATATCTCAGCTATTATTGAAAATAGAGTCATGCGGTTTTCGAGACCCAGGGTCACTTTTTTGTAAAACTTCTAAATCCACAAACAGAAATATTTCAACTACTTTTGTTTGTGGAATATAGGTACAGGTACAACGAAAATGTACACTTTTTGAAAATGTTATTATTTCTCGGGCCCTGTATAACAAAGAAAAAAAATAAAACTTCTTATAATGATATTTTTACGAAGTCAGTGGCGTAGCTAAAAATTTTATCAAAGCATTGTTTTTGAGAACGGAATGAAATTTTTCATATGGAAGACCATGTTTATTTTAACGTCAAACTGTATCACGATCTATGCATCAACAAATTTCAGTTGAAAAAAATATCCCACGCATTTAATCAATATTCACAAGCATTTAATCATTACTTTTTCGACAAGCCATGTGACTTGAACCCATTTAGTTTATTCTATTTTGAACATAATTTCAAAATATCAACTGAAAAATGGTTTTTTGATGCATGTGTGGAAGAATTCATGTCTTACTTAAAAAAAAAACAAACAGAAATATAGTAGGCGCTTGATGCCGGATTATCGGAAATGCCGGATTATCGAATTTGTACAGGAAAAAAAAGCTATGATTTTCACATATGATTTTCACCACTATTTAACTTTCGCAAAATTAGAACGCTATTTTGTCAAGTGACGCTATGAAACAAGAGAAAATAAATACGTGAAATCACTGTCGAGGTTAGGTCCGGACTGCCGAGCGGGAAAAACTACTCTCGGGTTGCGTTCATAAACTTACTCAGAGTAAGCTCCCCTTACTCTGAAGCGTTCACAAACTTGCTTTGTCTTCCTCGGAGTATACTCTGTGAACGTTCATAAACTTCCTATTATTTATCTATGCTTCCTCTGAGTAAGCTCTGCATACTCTGCTATTTGGGAGAGTAAACACATACTCTGACAGTTGTGACGTACGATTTTCATTCTGTCCTGCTCCCGCAGACTTTTTGAGACTTGAGTATTATTCGAATAAGTATTTATTTCTGGTTTTGTTTCATTTCATTAACGAAATACGAAACAATTAATTTTCCAAGTGAAACAACTATTCTGTGAAATAAAGAAATATTGGAAAGAATTACTTTAATGATTAATAAATTTAATGAAATTGCTAGCAGTGAATTAACGCAGCTCAAAGTGAACTTTACCAAGAGATAATGGTAAAGAAAAAAAGAGTTTTTTCCCTGTATTGCAGAACCTAGAGTGGTCCGTTCATGTTCAAATAAATCGAGACATGAAAAGTCCCACAATAACTGTTTTTTGTACCTGATTTGGAATCTACGTTGATATTTTGTTATATTCGAGAGTTTAGATCTGTCAAGATTCATTCATATTTTGCTTTATCTTTCATACAATATTTTTTTACTTCTTTTTGTTAGCTTCCTCAAAAAAACTATTTTTTGTTACGAAGTATTTAATTTTTTTCTGGCTTAGAGTCAATAAAACAACAAAACATGTATAACATTTTTAATTTTCTGCTTGCAAGAGAAGATTATAGACAATAATATCCTTTTTCATTCTTCCTGTCTCATTAAAAGTAATTCAAAGTCCTGAGAACATTTATCAGTTTCCTCACAATCATCAAAAAAAACATGTTTGTGCTCTCTGCCTTTCAAATAAAAGAAAAATTGACTATACTGCGAAAACACAACTGAAAATGTACGACTAGAGAGAATTTATTTCATAAACTTCTATTATTCATTCATGATAGCAACAATTCAATATGAAATGATATATAAAAAATGTATATGATGCAAAAGTATTATTCATAACCTATACAAATGTTTGAATTTTGAATGACATTTGTCAGAGTAAGTTTGTGAACGACGAGTGTGGAGTAAAGACCGAAGTATATTTCTGATCATATGGCCATACTCTTACTCTACTCTCTGAGTAAGTTTGTGAACGCTGCCTCGGTGATCCGGCGTTCAGCTGTATAAAATGCCGGCTTATATGTAGAGCGGATTACCTGGGTCCCAAAGTGCCGGACTACCGGGCGTACCGGATTGGCAAGCGCCGGATTATCGAGCGCCTACTGTATACATTTTTTCGGATGGTTGAGGCTCAAATTTTTTAAAGGTAAGGTTGGGATACATCGATGTATTCAGAAAAAAATTAAAAGATTTGACGTTAAAACATACGAGGTGTTCCATTTGAAACATTTCAAATTTGTGCTATATCTTAAAAACATTTATTAGATAAAAATTTTTAGCTAGGCCACTGACTTCTACGTAAAAATATTATTATGAACAATTTCATACTTTTTCTTTCTCATACAGGGCCCGAGAAATAATAACATCTTCAAAAAGTGGACATTTTCATTTTCGCACTGTATTCCAGAAACAAAAGAAGATGAAATATTTCTGTTTGTGGATTTAAAAGATTCACAAAAAAGTGTCCCGAAAACAGCATGACTCTAATTTCAATAATAGCTGAGATATAATGCAGTCTCAACCAATTTAAGACACAGTGTACTACGCTTGAAACGACTGCACTATATGATGAAGAAATTAATAATAACATATCAGATGATGATGAAGATTAATAATAAAACTTATTTTTTCATTCCCTCAGATAAACATATGCATTTCAGCCTTACAGAAAAAAGTTCATTTTTTTTCGTATTTTTACACCCTTTTCGAGTCGCCTGGCAGGTACTTGTGCTCGTCGAAATCGCCTGTCAATTTTTTTTTTGAACTTCACAATGAACAAACAAAATCGTATGAAAATTTCAAGCTTACAGGAAGAAGTTCTTCTTCTTCTTCATTCTTCCATGTAGGCTTGTAGCCTGTTCCTCATCGATGAAGTCTCTATTCTGCGAGTAAGTTATCACTCCATCTCTTTCTGGGTCGACCGATACTTCTCTTTCCTAGAGGTGATTTATCCCTTGCCTTCTTCACCATCCTGTCTTGCCCCATTCTTTCACCCTGTATGTTAATTCAGCAAAATATGTGGCTCTGAAAATAGTATTTTTCTTAATCCCTTTTTGTTTAGCTTTCTATTAATGATATCGTAGATTGGAAGCACATACGCTCAGTACGAAAGCACATACTGAGTGATTTATAATTGTTAAAATTGAAATACACTTCTCGCAAGAATTGAAGGAACAGAAAAATTTTCCAAATTTTTTGGTGTTTTTCAACAGGCTGTATCTCAGTGAAAAATGGTCATATGAGAAATAGAAAAATCAACTTTTGAAGCTTGAAGACCCTAGTTTCTGAATTTATTGGTTAACAATTTTTCAGAGTACCGGCAGCCATGCAATCCTCGGATAAAGCATGAAGAAATTTTTTTTAATTTATCAAATTTTTATTTTAGCTCAACGCGCATGGAAAAATTTTGAACTTAACCGATGCAAAGCCCTCAAAGCCTGTTTATTCAGGTCTAATTTGTTTTTCACCAAAATGACCATTTGTCTTCGAGATATCCCATTTTGAATGCCTAAGGACTCGTTTTCACTCAACTGCCGATATCTGTGGAACTACTGGAGGCCTAGCAAACCGACAGCTGTTTTATTTTTCTGCAGAAAATTTCCTACAAAAGTCGTTCATGTTTAATCAAAAAAAGATTTTATTTTCACCTGTAACGGTAATGTGAAAAAAGTGCAAGAAAATGCCATTTTACCATTTGTTGGTTAACGGACTGTATCTTCGTCAATATTGGAGGGAAATCTAAGGTTATAATAAAATTTTACAGCTTAGTGTACCCCAAGGATCCCCTCAATCGGTAGTACCATTGAGTATTAATATAATATTTATAATCAATGGTAGTACTGAGAATTTCTATTTATTTCTCAATATTTTCAGAACATAATTCACAAAGGCATTTTCAAATATTCGAGATTTTTGAAAAAATTTTCTTCAATTTTTTCATAATCGTCAAAACATTCAAAATTGGGTAAAAATTGAAAAAAAATCAACAATTGATTCTCGAAAAGAAGAGGTCCACTTTTAGAAACGAAAACCTTGTTCCCTTAATTTTTTTCAGAATTTCAATCAATAAGTCCAGGAAAACCGCTGAATCGATCTATCGATTTGTCTTTGGGGTACATTAGGCTTTGCATCGGTCTACCTCAAAATTTCTCCATGCGCGTAGGGCAAAAACAAAAATCTAAAAAATTTAAAAAAAAATTTCTTCCGGCTTTATCCGAGGATTGCATAGCTACTTGTATTCTGAAAAAGTGTTAATCAATAAATTCATAAAGTAGATTCTTCAAGCTTCCAAATTTGATACTTCTATTTCTGATATGACCATTTTGCACTGAGATACAGCCTGTTGAAAAACACCAAAAAATTTTGAAAGTTTTTCTGTTCCTTCAATTATTTAGAGAAGTATATTTAAAGCTCAATAGAAAGAAAGTATGCATTTACAAGTTAATTGAAAGAAAATACAATTAAATTAAAATGGTATTTGTCACGCATCATTCTGATGTCTCAAACATAGTTATTTCAAACCAATGAAGTGTTGATTCTGGTGCTCGTGATGGCATATGATTGGTTATAAATCTGCAACATAGAGTCAATGATTAAAATATTTATCATCATTTTATAACTGCGCGTTTGCCAATAATATATTCATGTTTCAGAGAAAAATCTAATGGAGAAGCAGTAGATAAGACTAATATAGCATACTTAAAAAAATGCCAATGTGAATATGACGAGGCCAAAAAGGTCTTCGATAATGTCGTTAATATGAAAAATCAAACTGCTTCTACCATTACACCTGAATCTGTTAAAAGGAGTGTCGATGAACTGTTCAAACTCAAACATACAGGCAAAAAAATCAATGAGCTTTATAAATCTCAGTTCTCTGCGATGGAATCAGAAAGACAAAATGTGCGTCATAACTATTCTGGGAAGAATAATTCTAAAAGTGCAGGAATTTTGAGTACTTACGGTAGAAAACTCAAGAATTATTTTTTTGGTGGTCAACAAACAAGCACAGAATCCGAAGAGGAAAATTCGAATAATTACAGTCCTAAAAAGGGTAAAAACCACAGAGGCGGTAGAAAAGGAAAGAGAAATGAAAATAAATATGAAACGCAATTAAACCTGATGCAACAAGAAGCTTCAGCTGCTTTGGCTGCTTTGTCCTATGATATGATGAAGTTGTAAGGACTCAAATTCATACTTTTTATACCTTTTATAATGTTTAAGTTTCAAGTATTTTGTGACGTTATGCATCATTTGATATTTTTGAATAAGATTTACTATTTGATAGTTTCATCATATTATAAATTTATGTTAATTATTTTGACGATTTTTTTTTAGGTTTATGAAATGTTTTTTTTTTCTGATTGATAAATATCGGACTTATTTGATTTTGTATGTATCTTAGTATTAAGCATATTTTGAGATTACATATTTTTTACATCTCTCATTGAAATTAAATTTAAATAAGAAATAAAAATGTCAGGACATTTTCTAAGTATGACTCTTATACATCAATGAATGAAGAACTGAAATCTATGTGCCAATATTCCTACGTGCAATTTTTGTAATAATATAAGATATCAATAAAAGCTTTTATATTTAGTTTATTATTTTGGTTTTTTTATTAATGTAACCTGTTCTTTCGAGCATTTAGGCCGTCGCGCGTGAAAGATCGTTAATGTAAAGGTACCAAATGAAGTGTTCATTCAGGATTCAGGTGCTCATGATAGCATATGATTGGTTATAAATCTGCAACATAGAATCAATGATTATAATTTTTATTATCATTCTGTATCTGCGGGTTTGCCAATTCATGTTTTCAGAGAAAAATCTAATGGAGAAGCAGCAGATAAGACTTACTTAAAAAAAATGCCAATGTGAATGTGATGAAGCCAAAGAGGTCTTAGATGATGTCGATAATATGAAAAACCAAACTGCTTCGACTATACACCTGAATCTGATAAAAGGAGTGTCGATTAACTGTTCAAACTCAAACATGCTGGCGAAAAAATCAAAGAGCTTTATGAATCTCAGTTCGCTGCGATGAAATCAGAAAGACAAAATGTTCCTCATGACTATTCTGGGAAGAATAATTCTAAAAGTGCAGGAATTTTGAGTACTTACGGTAGAAAACTCAAGAATTATTTTGTTGGTGGTCAACAAACAAGCACAGAATCCGAAGAGGAAAATTCGAATAATTACAGTCCTAAAAAGGGTAAAAACCACAGTGGGGGTAGAAAAGGAAAGAGAAATGAAAATAAATATGAAAAGCAATTGAACCTGATGGAAGAAGAAGCTTCAGCTGCTTCGGCTGCCTTGCCTATATGATATGAAGAAGTTGTAAGGTTTCAAATTCATACTTTATACCTTTTATAATATTTAAGTTTGAAGTATTTTATGACGTTATGCATCATTTGATATTTTTGAATAAGATTGTTAGGCTCATCATATTATTATAATTCTATGTTCAATATTTTGACGATTTTATTTGTGTTTATGAAATGTTATTTTTTTCATTTGATTTTGTATGTAACTAGTATCAAGCCTATTTTAAGATCACATATTTTTTACATCTCTCATTGAAATTATATTTTAAATAAGAAATCATGTTTTTCAACAGGCTGTATTTTCTAAGCATGACTCTTATATATATCAACGAATGAAGAACTGAAATCTATGTGCCAATATTTCTGAGTGCAATTTTTATGAAAATATAAAATATCAATAAAAGTTTTCATATTTTATGTAATTCAAGTTTATTACTCTGCTTTTATTTATTAGTTATAGCAATAACTTCAATAATAACATAATACTTTATTGCTCTTGGAGACGATATAAACATAAAATTATTAATTTGTTTATAACTATTTAGTAAAATTATAACAAATTGTGAAGTTCAAGCTTTTTCATCAGATTTAGTATGAAAAGTATTCCTTAAATAAGCAGAAAATTTATGCTTCACGCATTGAATTGGCGGTTCATGAATAAATTTCCGAACAGAATGGTACATATTTTTGGCTAGAATTCTTGAGTCAAAACAGGGTGTTTCGAAAAAAGGTGATCCGGTCTCTAGGATATATAGAAAACTGAAAAAATAATTGGGATTTGTTCAGTGAAAACATTTCGTAACGCCATCTGTATTCAAGATAAAGAAAGTAAAAGAAGTTCATAAATAAAGAATAGTCTTCTCTGTTTCTGAATAATCTTTGGTTATAAATATGTCAAAACAGCTGTCAAAATTAGTTAAAATAATCAGAAAATTATATATTATTACTACACATACCACAATATAAGTAATGAATTATGTTCATTAATTTTGGAGTATTAGCTGTTGTTTATCAGGGAACCTTGGATGCTTAAAAGATTGGTTCAATATGGAAAATATATGCAGAACTTGTCTGAGAACTCAGGAATCCTTGTTCCCATTATTTGATCAGGAAGATATATTAATCAGAATTAAAGATATATCTTCTATACAGGTAATATTTTTCCCATCCTAACTTCAATTTCTTTCTTAAATTATAATACCCTCATTTCCAGTTGACAGAAAAATATGGATATCCAACAAAAATATGTGAAGAATGCCTTTCTAATGTTAATAAATTATACAATTTTCGTAAGGTGATTCAAAATTCTGAATTAGAACTTCGCGAGAGATTTGCCGCTGAAGAAAGAGACAAATCAACGTCAAAAGAAAAGGGAACAACCAAACAGAATAAGGACAAAGTTGAATTTGATGAAGAAGATGAAAAGCCATTGATTTTCATAAAGACTGAATTAGAGCATGCTATTGAAACCGATAATACCAGAGATGGGAATGATTGGTCACCTGAACACGATGCAACAAATGATGACTATAATTCTGAAGAAGATTCTACTCTCAAAATATTCAGGGATGTAAATTTGAGAGAAGCTGAAGACTGTTCTAGACTCTTGATGCCTGTCAAGAAATGTTACTGCAAAGAGTGCGGCATTGAATTCTCATCAAGATTCAAACTTTATAATCACAGAAGAACAAACCATGTTGTTCCAGGTGTTTGTAGCATTTGTGGTATTATAGTTAGGGCAGATAATTTGAGGAGGCATGTCCAATTACATTCAGAAGGACCAGCATCTTGTCATCATTGTGGGAAAGTATTCAAAAATTCTGAATCATTGAGGGGTCACCTGCTCATCCATAGAGGGCACATATTTACTTGTGAAAAATGCGGTAAGACATCAAAAGTTCGTGCAGAGCATAGAAGACATATGAAGACACATGCAGGTAATATTTTATTCCTTCCCTTTTCCAGAGCTTTCCTAGGAATATAAAAATAAAATAAAAATGTACCTACAAATTAATTGAATGTAGAATGTTTTGTATTGATGGTTTTACATCAAATCAAGTTGTATTGACGTCTTGTTTTTGTTTGCAAAAACAAAAATCCCAACTTCTGAAAATGAAAAGACTGTTTATACCAAGCAGACAAAAATAAATTTGTGTTGTTTTTGTTTTTCTGTCATTGAAACTAAACAAACAATAGTAGTTGTTTCAGTTCAGTACTTTATCAGTCAAATAAGGAAGTAGGTTTTTTATTTCTATTGCAAAAAAGATAAATATGAATATGTTCAATAAGGTATGTGTCTTTTCAAAATAATGAGAAGTTGGATAAATTTTTGTCCATTGTAGAGTTTCTACAGTGGAATCATGTTTCGTTTTATGAATTTTTTTTAATAAATATTAAGAAAAAAAGTATTTGACAAGAGGAAAAATAATTTTATTCTAACCACCTTACTTTTATTTGAGATGTACTCTAAGTCCAAAGCATCTTTTTTTTTGACATTGTCTGTTTGGTGTAATACTTTCATATTATGATTATCCTCTTGGAAATTATAGGCCAGTCAAAATCGACAACAAATTGGAAAAACTTGACGTATCTCTGATTTTTTAGTATGTTGATAGGATTCATTAAAGCAATATACAGGGTTATTTACGAATATGGCTCTAAAGAATATTTTTGGAAAGACACAAGATTCAGGATTGAAATTCCAAAGGTGAGCTTCAAGTAAGAAGACGACTTTTCATATGTTTTTTGAAGATTCTAAGACTTCGGTTTTTTTTTTTCCGAAAGTGACATCAACTTTTGTTTTTCAAACGGGAACACCCATTTTTGATTGCATAAATAGATTCTCCATTAAATTCAGAGTCTTTTTGATTCCAAAAGTTTGACTTTTCCCGAGAAAATTCTTGTTAAATGAGGAAATACGAAAAAAAAATCTCAAAATTGAACTCTGTTGAAATACAGACAACTTCGAGGTTTTTTCATTAAAAAATGTCATTTTTTGAGAATCTCTGAGGAGAAAGGCTAATGCTTCTTTTCCGATAGCGTGATTTTCAGAATATGATACAGGAGGTCTCAAATTATTTGTCAAAGTTAGAAGTGACGAAATGTCAAAAATCGCTTTTTTCAAATTGGAACCCCATTTTTTGACTGCACTAATACTCACATCGAGAACTTAAAACCAATTGTTGCTCTTGAATTACAGAAAACATTACATCATAGAAAATATTTTCTCGATAACAGAGATTTCTAAAAATTTCACTTATTATTTTCCAGTAGAAAAACACATTCGGAATGAGATTGAAAATTGAAGAAAACATCGTTTTTCCTGAATATCTCGAAAAATATTCATTTTGGGATAAAAGTCTTAGAAGTATGCTCCTATTATTTTTTGACGAAGATTTCGAAAATGCTTCGAAAAAATC
The DNA here is from genome assembly GCA_038502775.1 of Hippodamia convergens. NCBI lineage: Eukaryota > Metazoa > Arthropoda > Insecta > Coleoptera > Coccinellidae > Hippodamia > Hippodamia convergens. Next base: position 66,854 of record JAVSIQ010000251.1, read on the forward strand.
AGTTTCCCATTTGAAAAAAACGATTTTTTGATGTTTCGTCACTCTTGCAAACAGTATATATAATAGTTTTTGTCAAAAATGGATGAATACGGAGATATAGAGCAGAATCTGGTTTTTGGTATGTAAAAATTTTTCCACTACTTGGGTATACCCAAGTACATATGTCCAATCAACATACTAAAAAATCAATAACTTACCTAATTAATTCCTTCAATAAGTGAAAAGGCTCCTGGCCTCTTTCATAAATCTCATTTCATTTTGTGACCTTTTGATACTATTTATTATGAATCTTCATTTTTCCAGATCCAGAAATAGGAAAAATGATGTGCAATATATGTGGTAAGAAAGTGAGAGACTTGAAGAAACATATGCACAGTCACACTGGAGAAAGACCACACATTTGCAACTTCTGCCATAAAGGTTTTACTAGTCCATATGCTTTAAAAGTGCATACAAGACAACACACAAATGAGAGACCATATGTTTGTAACATTTGTTCTTCTGCTTACCCTCAAAAAGTATCACTTGTATCCCATCTAAAGTCCAAACATGGCATCAAATATGAAAACCCAGAATCAATTTGAGTCATGAGAATTTGTTTTTTCCCAATGTTATATTCAAACTTTTGTGAACTCTTTACACCAGAAGTGCTTATTAATATTTTACAAGAATTGAGTATGTTCATCTGAATGACTGGATTTTTCTTTTGAAGTGATTATTTTGGAGAATCTGTTATTCGTGAAATAACTTAATTCTGTATTAATTGATTTTCTAGTATTGTCGTAATGTACATATATGTAAAGTAAATATAGTATTTTTCCATTCTCAGTACCTAGTTTATGATAATCTGTTAAGTTTGTAATAAGGATATTTATAGAATTCTTCCATTGATTTTCAATTTTAATTGAATATCATCTGAACTTAAATAATTGACTCTTAAATAAGATTTTAAGTTTTATGTTAACAAGTTGTATTATTTAAGTTTATAAGAATTAAAAAAACTTGTTTCTTCCAGTGAGAGTTCAACTCTCATTCATACATCTTCTTAAAATATAATGAACAATTTCACTTTTTTCCCTTATTTTTATATAGAACAAATAACAGGTGGACAAGGTTTTCTTAAATAAAACAATAAACAATCTAATTCACAAACTTAAGCTGGAGAATAGCATTAATTACATAATTCATATTGCTTGTCTAGTTCATTCTAACTATTTACAGATATCCCTGCGATATCATTAGAATTTGTTATGTCTACGTTGTTTTCCATCATTAATTTAGCTTGTTGCTCTTCAACATCTCTAATCCTACGGTTTACTATTATACTTTGGACTTCTACAAAAGTACTCATCAATCTATGATTGAATTTAATGAATTTCGAGGCACAATCATCTATACATTTTATTTCGTTAGGATCTAATTTTCTTGAGTTTACATTGTCAACACATTTATTGAAACAAGTCTCCGTCATCTGATTATATAGTTGAAGAAAATCTTTGAACTGAAATGAAATTAATTGGTAACAGGAAAACTGAAAAATTTTAGTTAATATACATTACGAATATTTCCTTGTATATCCATTAAGCTGTACAAGTAATCAATTTTTGATTAAAAAATCCAAAACAAATTTATTTGTATCGATGAAAAGTGTGGTTAGGCTTAGAGCATAGAATAACGCAGAAAAAGGCAGATCAGATAAACCCATAGAATTTTTATATACTTTATTCTATGGATAAACAAGAAAAAATCACAATTTCGAATGAAAAAATTTCGAGATTAAAAAAATTGCTGGTCTCCGGCAACCCATGGTGGAAGAATATTCTTCCACCATGCGGTCAACCTTTCAAACCTGTTTAAAAATGATACAATAGTTTGAGAATATTGTGTCTGATGTTGAATTTAGTTTTCATCCTACATTTTATTCAGCAAAGTTTGAATTTGACGCTAAACTACTATTATCATTTTGATTAAAAAAAAAATTAAAAATCATCTTTTTGTCCAAAGAAAATGATGAAAATGCTATGGTGGCCTTGCTATGACCATTGAACTTTTGTAATGTGCATTTTTCAATTGTCAATTGTCAAGTATTCTGCTGCTATCTAATTGAAATAATTGGATTTCGTCATTCAATCGAATGATTAGCAATAGTTAAATTGTTTTACCGCCGTGTGTTTTATCTAGAATTATTCTTGCCCTGTAGTTTTCAGATTTGCAGATTTTCCTAATATATTTACTCTTTTCACCGGGAACTCGAGAATTGTGTTGAAAGTTGAACGAGGTGGTTTCTTATCACTTGGCGGTATACCTCACTTGGCTTTATTTAACAGCTGAAAAGTTTTTTGGGCAAGATAATGCGGGACGATAGAGAAAATTCCACATCACCTATCCCAAGGAAAAGTAGAAGTACTTCAAGAAGCAGCAATGAGAGTTTAAAAAGTGGGATTAGTCGTTCCAGTTATTCCCGTTCAAGGTCTAGATCCAGAAGTAGCGAAGCTGATGGTTACAGGTTACACATTGCCGATATTGGAGAGGATGTCCGAAAATCAGATTTAGAAAAAGTTTTCAGTCCTTACGGAAGTCTCAAAGAAGTATGGATGACAAATAGTACCCCATGCTTTGGTTTTGCTGTTTTCAAAGATAGAAAAAGTGCAAGTGCGGCCCTCCGAGCCACAGATGGAATGTAAGTGATATATGCATAACTTGATTGGGAGGTATTTAATTTTGATTTTTTCAGTGAAGTAGCTGGATGCCGAATTCGAGTCACACATGCTCGTCCAAGGACCAGAGGTTCTGGAAGAAGGTTTTTCAATACCAATATGAGATGTTATCAATGTGGATATTCTGGTCATTTCTACCGAGATTGCCCTGATATGAATGGAGGTGGTGGTGGAGACAAGAGAGATGGACAGTAAGTTGTTTGAATTAGTCAAATTCCTAAATCTGAAGATCATACTCATATATTGAGATTTTAATAATATTTTTTTCTCTTGAAACATATGTCATTTGGAATGACAAATATTTTTCATTTTTACTCATGAACAAACAGTTTTTTTACTTCAAATGCATAAGTTAGAGGAAACATTGAATAGATATATTCCAGGGTATTACGATCTCGTAGTACATATATGTGTCAAAGGGATATTTTCAGAATAAATTAAACAACAAAGGGCTTCTAATTGGATTAGATCTACTTTTTTATTATGTAATTGAGGTCGCATGTACTTTTCCAGCAGGTTTATTGATTTATTCTACAGAATAACCAGGGCTAGGATTGTGAACCTGATAAATAAGTTATGATAAGATAAGATAACAAAGTATTTTCCTGCTATATCAAATGCTATAACAATGAATTTCTATCAAAGATACCATTTATAATTTTCACTAGTGCTTCATAGAAAAAAAAACTGGCCCCAATTTCCAAGTTTTATTGCGAACCGCTCATTTGATTTCTATGTCTTTAATTATAGATTTATGTTGGAGTAACGATGATGTTTCAGAAATTTTTATTAATATTTTATTTTAGTCATATACAGGGCCGACAATGAGACGAAGTTTATTTCTGGAAATTTTAAACATAACAGCTATAGTAGTTGTTAGCCATAATATAATATAGATGTGCTTTTTATGGAAACAATAGTTGATAAGAAAGAATTATCTTTGTTTTCTTCAAAAATATGTAACTCATTATACAGTGGGTCACGTAAAAATTTCCAGCCATAATCCCCTCAAAGATCTTGACAAACGATAGGAATTGAGTGACACATCTTTTTGAAGGTTTTGCAATTCTCTTTATGGATATGCTAAATTTTGCTTTAATAGAATTGCACAACCTCCATAATGTTTGCCAGCTCTCTTAGGGGTATGATCATATATATACAGGGTGTACCAAGTTCGACAGCCTATTAGGCGTTTCTGGAGAACTGGACCTATTTGAAATCTGAAAACTGGGATTATATTATTTTTTGACATTATCTACCGATCTAAAATATTCTTGGAGCCTGACCACTTTCAGTTATACAGGGAGTGAAAAAAAAATTTCAAAAATTTTTTTCCGTTTTTTTGTTTTTGAATTTGATAGAGTATGCAATTCTGATTACATTCCCACTCAAATCGTTGCATTCGTCGAAATACTTTCCAAAATATCGAGATAAAACTGAAGAAAAAAGAGAGATAAGAGTATTATGTTTGTTATTCCTAACCTAGATATCGTAAGCACAAACTGTTTTCACATTTTTGAAGGCGAAGACTGTGAAAATATTGTACAATTTCAGAATTTTGAATAACCCGTCACAGGGTGTTCCAAATGGCTCAAAAATTGGGATCCAAGAATATTTTAGATCGGTAGATAATGTCAAACAATTACATAATCCCAATTTTCAGATTTCAACTAGGTCTAGCTCTCCAGAAACCCCTAATAGGCCGTCGAACTTGGTATACCCTGTATATATTTTTTCTGAAATTTTAAGGGCTTTCTCATCCAGTCACAGATTAAAAATAATGCACAAAATGGGCGAATTAGTTACTTGGATGTAATGTGTTTCATTACAGCACTTCTTTTAGTACTGTAATGAACTCATTACGATACTGAAATAGTTTCATGCCCTGATTCTCTCTAATTTGTATACTCCATTCACTTTAATATATATATATATATTCTTATGAAAATTCACTTTAATAAAATCACATGAAAAGTCAGTGCGCACACAGAAAATATCGTTAATGACAAAATGACGTCGCCAGTTCTTTTCTGTGTTTACACATTGTTCGAAATCGAAGTATTGTAAATAACTAGAAAAGGAATCCTTTCTATCAATTCACATAAACGTTAATTATTTTCGTCCATCACATCTTTTCCAATTCATTCATTTTCCGAATAAATTCACATTATGAAAAATACGTAATTGCTAAGAATGTAGATAGGGCAACATGGTGTTGACTTGGAACATGAAAATACTTTGACAAGCATCATAACACCCTTTTTTGTTTGATACAGAGTGGAATGTGTCAAATTTCCAAGGCCAGAGGTGTGATTTTATATTTGTGAATGGAGTATAGGCAGTTTTGAAATGACTTCAAACATTTTTCACAATTAAAAAAAAGGCAGTAACAAACAGTTATATGAAAGCCCCCCCCCTTAATTTTTGCTGAAGAATCACCCATTGAAGTCTTTTGCATCAATTCAGACACACCCTGTATATCACTGATTTCATTTTTTAATTTGACCACTGTGAAGGAATTTGATGAGAATTAGAATCAAACTAAACTTGTTCCGAATGATATATGTTTCAAACTGATATATTGCACTCAAGATATGTTGTTTCTGCAAGGTGATTTCTATTTTAATCATGTTGTTCATCTTTTGTCAGCACAACCATCACACAAACTCAAAAACTGCTGCAAAAACAAACAAATAATCAAAAACCTGAAATTGTGAGCTATGCATATTTGTTTTCTTGACAAGCACTTGAACTTCCCTTCTAAGCTAATTGTTGTTTGTGGTTTGTCAGGCACATGGTATTTAATTGTATGGTTTGGTTATGCAAATTATATGGACTTGTAGATGATGGGGTCCATGTAAAATGTGACTGGGTTTGGATACATAAATTTATGGCCATGTTACTTGGTGCGATTGGTTAGACCAGGCTCATGTTAGCTGCATCTTTTTAGTTACGACCGTGAACGTGGCAGAAGGGGCCGTAGAGACCGCAGAGATCGGGATGATTACCGTCACGAGGGTAGAAGGCCACAACGACGATCATCCAGAAGGTACGAGGATTATCGTCCCTCTAGAAGCAGCAGGAAGCATCGTTACTGACCTGGCACACAAAGTTGATGTGGTAAAAGGGGGATACTATGAAAAGAATGAATATTGAATTTAATATAGAATCGGATATTATAATAGCGGAGTTTAGGTTGCTTGTGTAAAAATAAAGGGTTTTTACGTAGGGTAATAATTGAAGATTGATCTGAACAATTCTTTTTCCAATCTCAGTCAGGTATCATTCCCATTTTTTCGAAGATTTTCTCTTCTGTTGAGGGAATAAAACCAAGAAAAATTTCCAAGAAATTCCAGTTTCCCTGAATAAAATCATCTTGACAAGAAGTTCGTTAGCAAAATGATATGTCATTACGAAAGTGTCTCATTTATTATTGTAGCAACATCTTTCAGTACATTTTGTGCTGAAACTGGAAGTGTTTTGTTTCAGACAGAATTTCTCTTGACTCACAGTGATTTGCAAGAATGTATATTTAATGATTTATTAAAACTTTTATCCTCCATTAAATGGGTTATTCCATATATATGGATAATTTGTTTAATAAAGGAAAAAAAGTGATATTATTTAATTTGAATAGACATTCTTTCAACTCACCCTGAGTTTCAACAACATCTATTGAAATTTATAGGTTAATTAAAATTTTAATTCTTCCTTATACAGAGTATCCATGGCTACCGTCCATGGAATATCTGATTTAATGAAGGATTATTATTTTAATGGGCCATTAAGTCTCAATGGACGTTGCTGAAACTCAGAATCGGGGTTAAAAACCTACTCTGCGGATATTTGCTGATATACAGTAATTACTGATACGCCTGGAATTGGAAATGAATACAATTCGGTCTAGAAACATTTTTGCTGGAAACTCAATAAAACAAGCCAGAAAAAGTTGGTGTATTAAATGTCCAAAAAATTAGTATTCTCTTTAAATTTTCTTCAGAAAACATTTGAGTTGAGTAAGTTTTTTTTTAGTCTTGCATAAATTTTATTTTTTAGTTGATTAAAATTCTTTTGGAGATCCCTTGGAGGACTTTTTTCAAACTTGTTGTGCACCATTGCACTGTGTTTGGATGATTCTAAATTAATGTAATTGATAATTCACTGGAGTGTGTGGAATATTGCAACTTTGACCAAATGCCTACCTGTAGCAGAGCACATTATGAATTATGATTGTTATACTCGCCACTCCTTGGAAATTCAACTGAGTTATTGCCATTCTGCAATATTCAAATGTCTTTAATAAAAAGAAGAAATTCAGTTTTTCTCATCATAGTGTCCCCTGGAATTTTATCAATAACAACGAGTGGTACAAAAGAAGTTTTTCAAAGCAACTTCGTTAACATTTCATTCTTATTCATAGATATTTTTGGTTTATTACAAATACTTTGTATGCCCCATAATTTTGAAGAGTTGTATTAGTGTGTGTAGGTTCGTATTGGATACAGGTGTATTTTCATAATGAATTTGCACTACCAAATAAAGTTTTGACGTTATGTTGATATTTTTTTTTATTTTCTGAATCATGAAATTGTGTGGAGCCTAAAATTTCATTTTTTTTTTGAATTATTCAAAAGGGAAAACATGGCTAATTTTGCTCAGCTGAAATGAACTGAAGACAAAGGTACCCATTAAGCAATGTGTAAACAATTCACATAAAAAAATTAAAACTTATAAGATGTGAAGAGAAGCTAAAATCCCCAGTGTGTGGACTCAGTTTTCAGTTGTTAATATAAAAGTATGCATACATACATAAATATAGCGCTGGCAAATATTGAGAATAGAAGAATGAATGATTATATAATCCTTCTTTTAGCTCTGTGTAATTTTTAATTTTGGTTAGCTGGTAACAGACTGTGATTTAACCAGAATATGTTCTCCAAATTTCAAATTTTGGAACGAAGGAAGTGTGAAATAAGGGACTCATATTGAAACTAAAATTCTTTATTGTTTGGATAAAATATTCATATATAAATAACAAAACTAATTGAAAGTAATAAAATAAATAAAAAAGATTAAAAACAGTACGAATTTAAAAATAGGGATTTCTGTTTTGAAATCTCCATTTAACATTCGTGTTTCAACCATTCACACAAGTTTCATTTGAATAATTCATTCCATTGGCAAGCTATATTTGTACAAATTGAATGTATACATGGAATTTCTTGGGAAGTGCTCATCTGTGTTTATCTCCGAGAAACTGGTACCTCTTCAAGCTTTCTCCAGACAACCTGAAACAAGTTTATATATTATCTATAAAATTAATTTCGGTCGAATATGATTAGCAACTAAAAACCTTTGATTCATAAAATATACTAACTGATAAAGAATCTGCAACAACCAGCAGGGGCTGTTTAGATTTTAATTTTTTTTTTTTTGGAAAAACATAGATAGTAGAGTAAATGATTAAAATTTTAAAAATGAAGGGTTTACTTTTTTTTAATTAAATTTGTTAAAAATGTGTTTTTCCACCGCGGTTATCTATATACTCCCCAACACGTCTTGGTATTAATGCAGGAAGATGGTCTATTTCTTCTGGAGAGATACTATCCCAAGCTACCTGTACTTCATGTCTCAGCTACCAAAGTCTGTGGGAACTGGGGTAAATTTCCAAGCCTTTTTCCCATGATGTTCCAAACATGCTCTATAGGCGAAAAATCGGGGATCTGAGCGGCAATGGCAAAAGATTCACATGAATCGTTTCAAGAAAATGTTATATAACTCTGACAACATGATGTAGAGCATTAACTTGCAGAAATATTGAAATCTCAGGCCGGTTAAGGTAAGGGAGAACATATGGCTTCACTATTTCTTGAAGCACTGTCATGTTACCTCTTATAAAGACTGGTATTGCCCAAAGATGCGCGTCTTGGGTATTTTAACGCCTCAGTGAAAAATGGTGGACTCGGGATTCCCGCATTTACCGTCACTATCCCAGGATAGTGCCCTCACCCCTGCACGTCATCAAGATCTATATCTTTGAAAGTGTTAAAAAAATTTAAAAAATAAACTTGTTCCTGTAAGCTTGAAACTTTCATACGATTTTGTTCGTTCATTGTGAAGTTCAAAAAAAAATTGACAGGCGATTTCGACGAGCACAAGTACCTGCCAGGCGACTCGAAAAGGGTGTAAAATACGAACAAAAATGAACTTTTTTATGTAAGGCTGAAATTTATATATGTGTTCGTCTGAGGAAATGAAAAAATTAGTTTTATTATTAATCTTCATCATCATCTGATATGTTATCATTAATTTTTCATCATATAGTACAGTCGTTTCAAGCGTAGTACACTGTGTCTTAAATTGGTTGAGACTACATTATATCTCAGCTATTACTGAAAATAGAGTCATGGGGTTTTCGAATCCTGTGTCACTTTTTTTGTAAAACTTTTAAATCCACAAACAGAAATATTCCATCTTCTTTTGTTTCTGGAATACAGTGCTAAAATGATAATGTTCACTTTTTGAAGATGTTATTATTTCTCGGGCTCTGCATAAGAAAAAAAAATTAAAACTTCTTATAATGATATTTTTACGTAGAAGTCAGTGGCGTAGCTGAACATTTTTTCAAAGCATTGTTTTTGAGATTGAATTGGAACGGAATGAAATTTTTCAAATGGAACACCATGTTTATTTTAACGTCAAACTGTATCACGACCTATGCTTCAATAAATTTCAGTTGAAAAAAATATCCCACGCATTTAATCAATATTCACAAGCATTTAATCATTACTTTTCCAAAAAGCCATGTGATCTAAACCCATTTATTTGATCCTATTTTGAACATAATTTATCCTACTTATAATATCAACTGAAAAATGGTTTTTTTGATGCATGTGTGGAAGAATTCATGTCTCACTTTAAAAAAAACAAACAGAAATACAGTAGGCGCTTGATGCCGGATTATCGGAAATGACGGATTATCGAATTTGTACAGGAAAAAAAAAGCTAACTTCATATGATTTTCACTACTATCCAATTTTCGCAAAATAAGACCGCTATTTTGTCAAGGGACGCTATGAAACAAGAGAAAACAAATACGTGACATCACTGTCGGGTTATGTCCGGACTGCCGAGCGGGAAAAACTACTCTCGGTGATCCGGCGTTCAGCTGTATAAATTGCCGGATTATAGAGCGGGTTACTTGGGTCCCAAAGTGCCGGACTACCGAGCGTACCGGATTGGCAAGCGCTGGATTATCGAGCGACGACTGTATACATTTTTCGGATGGTTGACGCTCAAATTTATTAAAGGTAAGGTTGTGATACATCGATGTATTCAGAAAAAAATGAGAAGATTTGACGTTAAAACATACGAGGTGTTCCATTTGAAATATTTCAAGTTTGAGCTATATCTTAAAAACATTTATTAGATAAAAATTTTAAGCTACGCCACTGATTTCTACGTAAGAACATTATTATAAACATTTTCATACTTTTTTTTCTCATACGAGAAATAATAACATCTTCAAAAAGTGAACATTTTCATTTTCGCACTGTATTCCAGAAACAAAAGAAGATGGAATATTTCTGTTTGTGTATTTAAAAGTTTTACAAAAAAGTGACACAGGGTCTCGAAAACCGAATGACTCTATTTTCAATAATAGCTGAGATATAATGCAGTCTCAACCAATTTAAGACACAGTGTACTACGCTTGAAACGATTGTACTATATGATGAAAAATTAATGATAACATATCAGATGATGATGAAGATTAATAATAAAACTTATTTTTTCATTCCCTCAGACGAACACATATATAAATTCAGCCTTACATAAAAAAGTTCATTTTTGTTCGTATTTACACCCTTTTCGAGTCGCCTGGCAGGTACTTGTGCTCGTCGAAATCGCCTGTCAATTTTTTTTTGAACTTCACAATGAACGAACAAAATCGTATGAAAGTTTCAAGCTTACAGGAACAAGTTTATTTTTTTAATTCATTCAACACTTTCAAAGATATAGATTTTGATGACGTGCAGGGGTGAGGGGTGCCAGGCGATGATTTCCGTCCTCAGCATGCTAGGAACTATCGCTATAAAAATTTTTTGCCTTACAGGCAAACCGTTAGTCAAAAGGTTCACTAGCTCTTGGACTATTATCAAAGGCCCTGGAGAAATCAAGATAAAGAACGTCTACAGGAACTCCCTGGTTCCACGCTTTAGTCCACTCATCAATGCATGACGCACAGTTCGTGTCAGGCATTCCACCGCTTGATCTCAACCACAGTTGTCAGCAAATATATCATCGACTACAACATTCAAGTAACAAAAAATGTTTGCATGAAAAAACCTCCACGATATTTTCACCAAATTTTGATCATTTACTCCTTGCTACTATCTATATTCTACCAAAAAAAAATACAGTGGAACTTCCCTACAGCGAACGTCTCTACAACGAATTTCTCTGTACAACGAATTTCGCATCTGTCATTGCACCTTGAATCCAAATACGCTGTTAAAAACACCCTCTAAAACGAAGTGAATTCCCTCTATAACGAATTATTCCAAGCAAATCACTTTCTAAATGCGGATTGGTAAGAAGGTTTTTTCCAGAGTATACTTAGGAATGGTTTTTTCCGTAATTCTGTCGGACGTAGGTAATAAATCCCGATCATAAACTAAACCATTACGGCGGATGGAGAGTTCTTTCTGAAACAGGAGGCTATACAGATTGTTCAGTTTTCAGTTTTGCTCTGATCGTTAATGAAAAAAGTAGTGCGAAAATGTCTGTGTTTGAGTTAATTATGTATTCAAATAAAAAAAAAATGCAAGTGAACGTTGCTTTTTTTGACACTTGATACAATAAAAAAAAATTTCTGCATAACGAAATTTCTGTATAACGAAATTTTTTTGCGGATTTAGCGTATTCGTTATAGGGAAGTTCCACTGTATATTTAAATAGCTCCTGTTGGATGTTGCAGTTTCTTTGTTAATCAAGAAATCTCTGAATTAAAAATTCTGTGCTGCTTTATTAAAAACAAATTGAACTGTACGAATTAATGGGGATAGTTTATGTTACAATAATTCAGGACGCGTTCAAAAGTTTTAGTTGGGAGTGTAAACAATTTGTTAATAGAGAAATATCCAGTACAAGGTTATAACGATATAAATGTTCAACTCTTACATTACACATTTCCCTGACCAGGGCTTTTTCCCCATCATCCATATCTTGTCCAGAATTGTCCTGTACATCTCTATTCTCACTTGGCATTCGTCCTTCTCTCTCCAGTTGTTCTCTCACTTCGAGAACCTGGAGAGCCCTGACGACAGCTTCCGGCCTTCCACTCAGGCCCCCAGCTGCAGAATCTTGAGGTATGGTCAAGGTTGGATCACCTGTTGTAGCAGCTATTTGATTTATTTTGAGAGTTAAGGATCTTTTGTCCTCTTCAAGCTCGTTTACTCTTTGCTCAAGACTTCTGACGTATTGCATTATCTGATCTGTAAAATAGAAATTACTTTAACCATTTCATGAGTTAGGAAAACATATTTAATATTGTTAAAGATACAACTTGGCATAGCCTCATAATTACCACCTTATTTCAAATTAAGACCAATTTCTCTTTTCATAGATACCTTGAATTTTATCTAAGAATAATATATAATTTGATCAAACTAACATTGCAACTCAAAGGATCTTTTATAAACAAGAGAAATAAAAATATGGCGATGTCGAGTCGTTATACCAATTGTTCATGAAAATAAACTGGCCAAAAATCTGAATATTTTATAGCATTTACAACCATTACATGAGCCTATTAATTGTAAAACTATAAATCATATAAAAGTGGAAAATTTCCAGATTAATAAAAAATGTTTTATCAAGCATCACAACAATGATGTCTGATACAAGGAAATTACAAATGATTGTAACATCATAGTGAGCTTTGATTTATTTTCAGTTTGCCTTTTCATATGCAGACTTTTCACATCTGCAATTTTTTATATGTAAGGTAAATGTCCCAATTATCGACACTATAGTGAGATCTTGCGGAGAAAGTATGATTTCCTAGTTGAAATATAAGTAGAATTTGTTGCATTTCCTGAATTTCCCATTCTATGTATGTTATATTTGAATAAACAAACATAAAAAAACTAATTCATATACTGTAAAATAATTAAAATTGAATAAAATACAGGCAAGTCAGATGTCCCAATGATCGACAACTAGAAAATCAGAAAACCCAATCATCGACATGTGGTGGTACCACAATTATCGACAGCGTGGAAATTTATAAATGGTTGTGAAAAATATCATTCTGAGCAACGTGACAGAAATAATATGAATAGAATAATCTTTTATTCATGATGAAAAATGAAGCAACAGTTCGAAATAACATCAAAAGTGAAAAAAATACAATATTGTTCTGAAATAAATACTAAAAGTTCAAAAACTTTGATATGAATTCAATGTTTTTAAATTCTTGCATTTCAGGTATGTCATATATGCCACATTTATTCAATATGCATATTTCATCTTCGTAATGCAAAATATCATCAACGTTGAGCCATCTACAGTTACCATGGCTTTTTGTCAATGCCTGGTATGATTGTCCAGACTTCTTCAATACTAACCCAGGAAAATATTCCAGCATCATATTCTACGAGAACATAATCACCTTAAGCGTATTGACATTTTTCCGACGGATCTTGATTTTACATCTTTATATTTATTATTTATTAATCTTTATTGGATCACTCCAATTGGCCAACGACCGAAGTCTTCCAGCCTGTTTCAAACAATGCTAACAATGATAACTAAATTCTATAATAAAAATGAACAAAAAATTTAGATGGTACAAGAAATTGTGATTTAAAATGATCGTAGTCGACATTCATTCAGCAAGAAGTAAAGCGGTTTCTCAGGGATTTTTCTTTTGGTTGCATGGTTTTCTCTGAATTCAAGAAGTAGTGGCTGAATAATTTCTTTATTGTGGCTTTTTTCCATGAATTTCTTGTTGAGTCGTTCGATTCTTGCTTCTATTGTTTCAACCTTTGTTCTTACATCTTTATATTTTCCTTTGTTTTACTTTTTTTCTTTTTGGATGATTTCAATAATTTTCTCTCTCCTTCAATTCTCTGTTCCTTCTCTGCAGTGACTGAGTGTTCATCTGTGCAAGGCGAGAGAAGTGAGTTTCTGAAAGGAGTGGGTATATTTTTTTCTGGAATTTCTTTAACAGGTGTTTTTTCTGAAATCTCTCTGAAAATGCTTGCCTGTTCTGTTACTGTAAGTGGAAAGCTCACTGAAAACGCAAAATAACCAATTATCGACATATGAATGTTCCTATTATCGACATCCGTTAAAATATTATTGAAATAAGTGTTGACTTGAATATAAATTGAATGTCGATTGGTATTAGGTGAAATATTTAATCATTTCGAAGCGAATTATATTAACAGAAGTGAAATAATGATGACTGTTTTTTTTTTCAAAGTGTATTTCAAGTTAATCTTTTCTGTCCTAGACATCGACTTGTATTGCACCAAATATCGACACCAAGTTGCACGTTGTATCGACACCATGATTCATTGTACTCCCATTTTATAATTCGACGGAAAACGATATGTCGATAATTGGTACAGGAAGGAGGATGAGTTTCATGAACAACCCCACAAATTTTTTTTTTAGGAAATCACTTTACTTTGTTAACTATGACTAAGTCAAAAAAATTCAAACGAGACCCATTTATCGACACTCATGTCGATATTTGGAACACAGTAGCTTTCAGATGTACCATTTATCGACACCCTGTTTTTTTATAAAAATATAGGATAAATAGTTAAAATTTGATAATACAGAAGAAGAATAATCCTATATAACTATGTTTGTAATCAATATTTTACAGTTTAGTGAAATATTGTACGTGAAAATTGAAGCGAATGAAAGAGTATGCGCTTAACTTATGAGGAAGTAGAACGGTGTTCACTAGAAAACGACTCATACGCGACTGTTGAGCAGCAGTTTTTTTTGGGCTGGAGGGGTTAGGGAAAACTATTTTTTGATTTCAGTATGATCTTTAAAGTATGTATCAGAAGTATGTTTCATAAAAATTGTAATGAGACCGTTTTTCTTCTTATTAAACAGATAATACTTCAGAAATGTCGATAATTGGGACACTGTCGATAATTGGGACATTTACCTTAAGTAGAAATACTTCATAAAACAATCTAAAGAAGTGAAAACCGCTGGATATCTATTGAAAAAAAAGACTCGCAACAGAGATCAACAATAATCCAAAGCCAACTGTGGGATGTTAGAATCATTTATGAAGACCCTGTCTGTATTTTATAGAAACTAGAAGGAACTGATCTCCACCCTAGGTAAGCTCTCGAGTTTTTTCCGCTTTCTTATTCTCATCGCTTGGAATCAGTGAGTCTTTTATGCACGTTGCTCAACAAAGGATCATTTGTTGTCTGCTGCCTTTTGGATATAATCGCCACATTCTTCTACAGTAACACTGCTTCCCTTTCCTTTCAAAGGCGAATGAAGTCTACAATCCTAGTTCATTCATGGAGCAGGCGGCATTTCAAGAATTAATCACGACTATTAGCTGGACGACTTCCGCTATAGATTACACCTTTTGGATTCATACGCACTGAGATTATGCATTACTTTTCTGTTAGAGAAGTTAACTTGCTGAGTTCCCACAGCATGTTTCAAAATAAAAATGGTTATTTATAATGCAAGTGCAGAAGGCATCGATATTTTTACACAAGTTCAAAATTTAAAAACGAGCCACGAGAGTGGCGAGTTTTTGAATGAAGGAGTGTGTTAATGAGCCTTCTGTAGTATCATACACTAATTTCTCTAATTCGCTGAATTTTTATCGAAATTTGATGAAATATTGTCGTAATTATCGTTTTAGGGATTTTTGCATTGAAAAATATTGATTGGCAGAACTGTTTTCTATCTCATAAATTTGACAGATATTAAATAAATCCGTAGAAGGATGCCAACATGTAATGGATGAATATTACCATGAAAAGTGTGCTAGAATTAAATATTCTCCCATGAGTTCGTTCTACAAGCTGTGGTAGAATGAACGGATTTGACGCGGAATTAGAGAAAATAAAAACCGATTGACAAAGCTTTTACGAGCTTAAATAGGTCAAGATGAAGAATGAATGAATTTGCTCTTGTATCGATGTTTGCATTGGTGTTCCGAAAAAATAAATCTCGGTTATAATCATGACATATTTCACAATGAAAAGAGTTTCATGGATAGTTGATTCGGGTTAACTATAGGTTTTAATTAGGTACCTACAATATAAATTATAGTGAACTTTCTCTTTTCGTAGTTTTATTATCAACATTTAAAGATTTGTAGCCTAGCCCGATAAACTCTTTTGTAGACTTCAGAATAGTCATTATGTAGACTCATGTGGTTCGAACATTTTAATATTCAGTCGCTTATTTTTATGGCAACCTATAAAATATCAGTTGTATTTGCGCGGCCTTTACAGTATACAAAAATAATATGCTCACTAATGATGTATTTTTTTTAAGATAATTTGTACATAAAAAACACGAGAGTTTTCATTTTTCCAATGTCTGCAATGTTCGAATTTTAATCTGAAAATTTTCCAACTGTGCGTTGAAGAAATTGTACACCGACGGTTATTCATCGTGTTTATATCTTTATTTATATGGTATTCTATTTGTTTTGATAAAAAAAATGAGTCTCAAAGTGGCCAATAATTAACTTTTTTCTCCATCTACCCCACATTCAATTATGTAGATTTCATGGAGTCTGTTTTTTTTATGTAAAGAATCTTGATGATGCTCGAAACTTTGAGACTTTTCATTCCTCAGCTTCGTAGCTTTTCTTTATTTCATGGAATGTGGGAGCAAAGGTAAGGCTCATTTTCATTAGGGGAAATATTTTTTCTGAAAAATTTGTTTTTTTATTCTGTGAAGGGGGTCAATGTTGGGGATGAGCAGTTTCAATCTGATGAGTGTCATCGAAGTGGTGAGTAGGTAATTAACTTTAATTTTCCATCTACCCAACATTTATCATTCATTTTATCATTGAGTATGAATATATTAATATTATATTAATACTCAATGATTTATGGAATCTGTTTCTTATGTGAGAAGTATCTTCTTTTAAGATGCTTAATTACTCATCACTTTGATGAGATTCATTAGATTGAAACTGCTCATCCATAACATTTATCTCTTCATAGAACAATAAGAAGAAAAAATTCGTTAGCTGAAAGATAAAAAGAAAAAATGTGTCTCAAAGTTGCTAGCATCATAAGCAAGATCCTTTTAACTGAAAAAAAGATTCCATAAAATAATGAAGAGAGTTTTTTTGCCTAGACCTGGGACCAGCAGTGTGTCTGTGTGTAATGTCACTACCTAATTTTTCTTTTTTTTCGACGTTACTGAAAAATCTATAAATATGCGGTCCCATCTTTTGAATCACTTGGTGTAACAAATTGGGATAAATACCATTTATTGGCGGCGCTATACATGTCATTCTAAAAACCCTGAATCTATGTCAATACGAGTCACGAATTTGAAAGGCCAAATGTTGTCTTGTTTTTGCCTTTTGACTTATCGCAAACCTTTTTAATAAATTTCCTTCATATTTTACAACCCTCTTGGAAGTATGTATTTCAACACTATCTTTGAAATTTTTCAACTGCTTTAGAACTTTTCAAACTGCTTTGAAACTTTTCTAACTGCTTTGAAATTTTTCCAACAGCTTTGAAATTTCTCCAACTCTGGCTCCAACTGCTTTGAGAATTTGCCAATTTCCTTCAACTTTGGAAGGAGCGGTCGTACCATACCATTGAACAATTCGATCTTATAATACAATTTTGAAACCTCGGGAAGCTACAGCTCCGAACGATATGTCGGAGAAGAAAAATGTTGTCTATTTACAATGATACGAAAAAAAATGTTTCATGAACTCTGAAACCGAGAAAAACTAATTTTAAAAACTTTTAGAGTGTCGTTGATTCAATCTCGACCTTTCGCCAGTTCGAGTGTCTGGCATCTTCAGGACTTACTTTCTGAGATGCTGAATTGATCTGCCTGATATAATATTAGGCACTCAAACTGGCGAAACATCGAGATTGAATCAACGACGAGGACCAAAATTTTCGAAAAAACAAGTGACATTGAATGATGGCCGCGAAAGCCGCAACCAATTCAACTTTATGAGTGTTCCAGAGAACTAATTTTCGAAAACTAATTTTTTTAAATTAAGTTTTATTTATGTTAGTGAACAATGTGTTAAAAGACATGGTATTTTTTCGACAGATTGTAATATGAGTTATTGATAATATAAATGTTTTATAACAGATGTACCTATTATAGGTATAAATGGAAGAACTGAAAAAAAAATTTGAATTGTCTGAGCCCACAAAGAACTTTCAGGTTCAGAATCGAATGAAACGAATAAATGTAACTTTTACCAATGCAATAAATTATGTGAAAAATATGCAATGCCTGCCAGTTATTATTTATCTATTGATCTTTTTTCCCAGGCTGAACCGAAAAAAATGGTACACAAAGAAAGTATTTCTTCTGACTTCAAGAATCTATTGTTCATACACATGTATAGGTACTTCGGGTGTTATCCAGGATAATTCCACCAAATAATCAGAATATTGAGATAATTTTTTCTTATGCTGGAATGAATATTTCCTGATTATCATCATCATATTTTCAATTTCAAATACTATAGTGACAGAATCCTCTCAGTGAAAAAGGTTACAGATTCTCGAAAACCAAAATGAAATGCTTCGTTAATTCGATACCTAACTTTCATTCTTTCAGCAATGACATTCACGTTTTTTTAATGTTGATCGAGTTGAGCTATAAAATTTCACTCCTGTCAACTTTCCATTAATACCATTCTCAGAAAACCCAATAAACCAGAATCGAAAAGCAAGATATTCTGCTTCTTATCGCAACTTTCACATGTCGCCAATACCGAAAGATCGAAGTCTCAACTTTCTTTTTTCCGCGAACTTGACGGATGATGACATGTCGCACCTGACCTAGACTTTGGACGCGCTTACACTCGCTACCGGGAGATTTAACTCCTGGAATGTTGAAAAATCATTGTAGCGTACAAGTTCCCAGGCTCATTAGAATGTTACGCTATGGAAAAATGGCAGTTACGTGAAAGAATAATTACCGTTGAAGGTGCTTCGTTGGCGGGCTAAGTTCTCGTGCAGAATCCTCCTCCCTGCTTGCAGACCTGCGGGGTTGGCTGTTTCGGGGAATTGCTGGGGAAGTCCTGGCTCATCAGCATTTGTACTTGAGCTTGAACCATCACCATCATCCCGGAGATTCCCTGCAGGTGCACTGCCACAAGAAGGACACATGGAGTGGTTTCCCCTTTCTTCGTCTAGATAAAGGCACAGCTCCTTGAGCTCCAAATTGTCTTTTATGAGCTCCTGTTGTTTGTTGTCCAACTCCCGTAGTTTGCTTTGATAGGCTGACACTTCCTGTCTAATAACACTGGCTGTGTATCTCCCGAAAACGTTGCCATTCCCTGGCCAACTTCCTCCCTTTTTGGCGATCATCGTCCAAAAAACAGCACAGGTCGCGATAGCTCTTGGTTTATCGTCTGCCAATCTCTGATTCGCCTCTTTAAAAGATCTGAGTTCAGCAAGGATGTTCTGGATGTGTTGCTGGTTATTG
>JAVSIQ010000252.1:0-22784 GCA_038502775.1 Hippodamia convergens
TTTTCAAATATTTAGCAAATAAAAAATTGTATTAAAAAAATTGTACAGATATGTTTTTATTATTATTCAATACCTTATTAAGTGTAATTTGCATTTCTAGTTTGGATACATTAATTATCTACTTAAAGTTTATTATAAAGCTCGATTTATTTTAATAGTTGTGTTGGGGCAAAATCGTATGATTATACCACAGGATTACATACGGTTTTACCCCAGGTGTGGGTAAATTCGTTTTTTTTTAAAAAAAAAAGTAAAACACAATTTAAACACGTTTAAAAAAAATAAAACGTAAAAAAGTTTCAAATAAAAAGTTATAGACCTTTATTTTTTTCAATGTATACCAGCTTAAAAAATTTAATTTCGTCAAAAATTATTTAATTATATGATATATAAGCCATGTCCTGTTATGCCCCGAGTTCATACGGTATTACCCCAGGTTTTTGGTAAATTCGTATTTTTCCAAAAAAAAGTAAAACACAAATTACACACACCATTTTAGATAAAAAAACGTAAAAAGTTTCAAATAAAAGTTATAGACCGTAAGTTTTTCTATGTATATAGTTTAAAAAAATTGCATTATGTTAAAAATTACATGATTTATAAAACATGGAAGCTTAACCATACGGTACTGCCCCGCCTAATTAATATACATTTTAATATTTAAAACTTTTAAAATTTTTACCGGACTTTATTTCCGGTGGACCTTTTTTATCGGACTTTTAAGTACAATACCCTGGGGATCGTATCCAGCGAAACATTTACAACGTTTGTGATGCATTGCTCTATAATAATTTTTATTTTATGATAACTAATTAATATTATTATAGAACGTGATGAGAAGAACTATAAACGGAGATCCCGACGTCAACGCGCGGATAACTAGACTGGGAAATATTGTATATTCATTAATAGCAGTCGTGATAATTTTATTTATTTTATTATTGATTAAATAAACAAAATATATAAAGATGTTGAGAAGACGCCGATGATGGAGGTAGTTGATTTTGAAATTTGGTACGTAAAAATTAAAACGTCTATCTCATGGCATAAGCCAATCACGTGTACATTCATCAAATTGTCTTAATTTTTCGCCAATGAGTTCCCCGTAAATTATTAAGTATTAAACGAAGGGATTATAATATCTCTCAAGCCACAGACCTGAAGACTGAAATATATTTATGCACTTACATTGTTTCAATATCTATTAAGCTTTATAGAAAGTTATTAAGTCCAAGTGATGATAAGGAATTATTTTATATAAGTCTTGGTCGGCGCATAAGTAAGCTAAACTATAGATAATAGATGCCTAAACCAAGTAAGATGATTTTACGTATTAAGTATTTTGTAAAATGTACCTATTTATTTATTATTGTCATCCCCTCGCCATTTCATCTTCACACCAAAACACATCACCCACTATCGCCGGCCGGCGTCACACACTCAAAATAAACACTTTGTTCCAGGACAGTAAAAACATTTTTATGAATCAGTATCACGACATTTAAAACGGTTGAATAAAGAAGCCCTATAGAAATAGTGAGTGGTAGGAGACTAGAAACAGGTAATACTTTGATAATCTCTAAATAATAATAAAAAAATATAAACATAATATATTATAACATATATACCTAATAAAAACATGATGAATAATAATAATAGTAATCATAAAATATATATTACATAGTTATAGTTATAATATAAGGACAGTGTTGAATTTTAAATAAATTCCTTTCCAGACATTAAAATTCAACGCTATAGTAAGCCGAAAATAAAAAATTATGGTAAAAAGAATAATGGCTAAATATTTATACCAGAAATATTATGTGAATTTTCATATAGGGTCGTGGTAACAAAAAACGACCATTTGAGAAATTGCTTGTAAATAAAATTATTTTTGGTAAGTTAAATTTAAATAACAATATAGTAATTTTGAATTTGTATTAATTAATCAATTTTTTTAATTTTTAGGATCTGTCCTTACAATCAAAAAATTTGCCACGGCTGATAACGCAGCTAATGAAATTGAACAGGTTATTAAGTGCGTTCTTATTCAAACTCCATTTAAAATTAAAAGATAAGGCAGGAAAATAGTTTTTATAATAATCCTAAATATATATTATATAGTGTACAGAATTTCTTAATATAATAATTTCTGTATACTTATTAATACTGATATTATAATTTTAAATGAAATTTTAAAAACAATAGGTATTGGTAAACGCTAAAATAACAATCATAATATACACTATACCTATTTGAAAGATTAATTACTTAACAAATGTATAACATAAAAAGTTAAATTCTTTTTATATTAACAAAAACTATACGCTAGGTAAAAAATCATTTACATAACCAGTTATTTACATTCTATTTAATTTTTATACTTATAATATTTGTTTAAATATAATGTGGTTTCATATATTTTTTTTGATGGTTATAATACAGATTTATTTTGTTTATTTTATATTTTTAATATTTTGCAATTTTTTTTAATATTGTATAATCACAAGATTAGTATTTCTTGCATTTTTTTTATTATTTACTTTGCTATTGTTTTAATCCATTGTTATTCACTTTTCCATTTTGTTACATTATGATAATTTAATATTATTAAATAATAGTATTAAATCATTTACATAACCAGTGATTTACATTCTATTTAATTTTTATACTAATAAATTATTTAAATATAATCTGGTCATATATATATTTTTTTTATGGTAATGATACACATTTATTTTGTTAATTTTACATTTAATTAATATTTTGCAAGTTTTTTTTATATTATCTTATAATCACAAGATTTGTATGACAGGTAAATTTTTTTATTATTTACTTTGCTTGTTCTAATAAAACTGTGGATAATAATTTCACTTAGTTTAGTTATTTACACCATATTTTATATTTTTAGTGAAAATGGCAGAAACTTATTGAATTTGAGAGTTCTGGCTGGAATATTAAGGATGTTGACGCCGGAAGCGCCTATCGTGGAAATGTGGCGAGGCGCCGAAGTTAATTTGAGACAGTCCTTTGTAAGTTTTAAGTCCATCACGTTCTTGGCTGGGTCCGATACTTTAAGAGCACCTTAAATCACTTAGGTAATCAGGGTTGCCAGATTCTCAAACAGGTATTCTCGTACTGAGGTTAATCAAATTCTCGTATTTTCAATGAAAAATTCTCGTATTACTAAAAAAATCATAAAATATCTATGTGGTCACTATTTTTGACAATTTCTTTATAGTGGTGTTTAGGTTTTTATTATTTTGATTTAGATAGGTAATATAGGCACCTAACCTATATTAAATACAATTTAACTTAGGTATTTCCTAAATATTTATAGTATAAATTTTCAGGCGTTAACAATAATAATATTTTTTATATTATGTATTAAATATTAGGTATATCCCCAAAATAAAAATATTATATTTCCAAATAATTATTTTGAGGATAACAAAATGTCAATATTAATAATTATTATTATTATGAGAAGTCGATTTTACTAGTTTTTATTTATAGATACAAAATAATTATCAAATAAATAATCAATGAATATTAGGTAACGTAATTTTTTAAAAGACTATTAACATAATTGTTGCTTAAAATCATGATATAAAAAGGTGGGTAAGTGAATTTTCGCTCTGCTGTACAGTAGGTTACAAGTGGGTCACTGTATAATGGATGGTATTAAATTTGAATTCAATGATATAATATCATTGTATAAGAAAAAACGATTCTGAGCGGAGACGGTATGTTAGTCTAGGTATGGACATAATATTATATTAGGTTACCTATAATAAATTCCAAATTTAATTCATATCATAATATTTATTAGGTACTTATAACGCGTTATACATCAACAAAAAACCGTGGTACTATCATAGATATATAATAGTATACTTTAGAAGTTTCAAGTACCCACGAATAATATTATAAACAATCACAACAAAATAACTAAAATGTTTATCCTAGGTTTTTAATATGTAATTTCGTCCAAATTTGTACTTAAAATGACTATAAAAATAAACTGCGTGAATGTATTTTTTAGATTTTTTGGTAAACAGTATTTAATTACTTACGTGGAATCTGTTTTAAATTTTTCAATTCTTAGATACAAAAAATTGAACCATTTTATAAATTTTTTAACTACAAAAATAATTTTTCAAATTAAAATTTGATAAATTTTGTCAAAATTTGATCTTTAAATGCTTATAAAAAAAAAATTGTGCCTATGTATTTTTAATATTTTTCAACTGATATTGTAACAATATATCAGGAGCTTTGTATTAAATTTATACACTTTTTGGCCCAACAGATAAAACATTATTGATATTTATATAGAAAAAAAAAACTAAAAAAAATTGAAAACTTACAATGTCCGTAAACAGCTCAAAAAGAGTCAAATTATTTTAAATGATGTTATCGTATATATATAAAATGCTAATATTAACATTCAGTGAAATTTCAAGTTTCTACAGTCACTCGTTTTTTAATTACACCAAAAATAAGAAAATCGTTACGTAAGAAATCGAGTGAATATCAAATGTTGTAAAAATATGAATTTCAAACGCCCATAAAAAATTAATTTGAGTTTTCTATAGACATTTTTTTTTTTTGGTAAAGGTAGATTATCCTATAGGAACTCTTGTATTACATTTTAAAATCTTAGTTTAAAAAGAAAAATTTTTATGAATTTATAACTCGAAATAATTTGCAAATTTTCGTGATTTTTCATATTTTGTCATTTTTTGAACTTAAAATGTTATAAAAAAAAAAACTGTGACTAACGATTTTTAATATTTTTCAATCTGCCTTTGAAACAATATACTAGGAGCCTTCTATTAAATTTTCAAGCTTTTTTATCCAACAAAATAAAATTTTATTGATATTTTTAGAAAAAAAACTAAAAAAAAATGAAAACTGACAATGTCCGTAAAGAGCTCAAAATAAGTCAAAATATTTTGAAAATTTTATCGTGTATAGAAGATGCTAAGATAAAACATTCAGTCAAATTCATGTATCTACGGTAATTTTTTTTAAAGTTCACCAAAAACCAAATTCAATTTTGTGAAAATCGATTTTTGCGTAAAAAAATTCCCGTTTTTCCTTAATTTTTTCTTTTGTTTTTCCCGGCGCTTTGAAAACCACTGGGAAATTTAAATTTTGACCTCCCTATGCACCAACGATATTCACTTTCTGATCGAAAAAGATACTGAAGTTGAAAATCGTAGCATTATTTCGACTACTTATCGTGTACACAGACACAAAAAAAATAAAAAAATAAATAAAAAAATAAAAAAATAAAAAAACACACATCATTGTAAAATCAATACATTCATCGTTCCACTCAGAATCTAAAATGTCAAAATCACTGTGATACACTAATTTAGGTGTACATGCATCAATCATTACATTACATTTTAATAGTAAGTATAAAACTATTACTATACAAAAAAACATTTATTTTAGTTTATTTTCAGTAGAATATAATATTATATTCTTTAGTATTTAATATAAACATCTGAGATTGAGTATAGTAGTATATATTTGTATGTTCACAGCCAGCTTTTCCACGGTAATTTTTTTTTTTTCAAGGGGGAATGTCCCCCTTGGAGACTTTTATTTTACCGTGTAACACATTTCACACTGATTGTCTACGAAATTCTACCTCGTAAAATATTTAACGTAATCAAATTTTTAGGAAATCTTAAAACTGAAAAAATTATTTCAAGTAAAAACACAAATTATTAAATAATATTTTTTTTTTTTATTGTTATAAATTAATTCTTAATTATATTTACACAAGTTTTCTTACTTCTCTAGTAAAAGGTACATATTCTACAATACGATCATGAATTAATAAACAGTAAGCAGTCACACCTGTAAGCGATTCTGAAGCTTCAATTTCCAATTGAACATCCACTGCTGAGGCTGTAGCTGAATCGTTCTGTTTTGAAGTGTCGATAACTATAATTGGTGCGTTTGCTAGAAAAGTAGATGGACTCAATATCGGGTTACGAATACTTTTTTCATAGTACGATTCTTGAAACGATGTATACATATTATATAATAAAGTGAAATTATTTTTAGAAAAATCTAAATTCAAATTATCGTATGGATAAGCTATCGAGTTTAGAAATACTTTAACGTTTGTTAGATTACAATGGTCAAATATACTACAATCTTTCGCTAACAAATTTTTACGTCCTTTTTGTAAACCAATTATGATAAATCGTGGTTTTTCTAATTTTGAAGCAGTTTTTAAATTCCATACAACTTTTTTAGTGGTTCCGAGTTCAGGATATTCAAAAGTTTCAAAAGATCTAAAAGGGATAAATAGACTTTTTTCTTTTTCTATAAGTTTCAATAATTTCAACCTTTCTTCATCGTCAACATTGATATGTGGGACCTTCCAGACTATTTTGTTTAAAACGACTTTACCTTCAGTAGCAGTTGCACCAGTTTTACAACTTAAAGCATTTAAATCGCTATGACTTCGAGTTAATATTAATTCCAATCTAGAATTCACCAATATTCTTTTATAGTCTTCAAACAAACCTAACCAATATTTCAATGGAATGCAAGCACTAAATTCACCTTTCTCATTTTCCGATTGCGTTGCGTTTTTAAAATTCCAACCAGAATTTTCATAACAATTATAGTTGTCTGGTGTACAGGATAAGTAACCTTTCAACGAGCTAGTGATTCCAAGAACACGTGTGCTATCTACTTCTATCCCATTGATTTCCAATCGTATTTGTTCGAAGAGGAAAGAGTAACCGTTATTAGATAGTTTCACTTTGGTAGCATCAGTTATTGTTCCTTCCAAAAAAATAAAGCTTTCGTGTAGATATGGGTAGACATCCGTTTGCTGGATTGATATACGTATTTCATCATTATTATTAAATGATGTAGTATACGGTGTGTATGAATGATATTCAATTTTCGTAATTTTAGAATCCGTTTCGTACTGTGAAGTTATATCTAAAATATCACTCTCAGGCATTCTGCTTTAATTGATAACCCAGAGCTTGTAAAATTTTTTTATTTTTTACCGTTAATTTTTTTATCTTATTTGATGTTGCTGGTAGCACTTTAGTCTTATGACTAGTTGTGCTGATCCGAAGTAGCGGGTTTATATTGAATTTCAGTCCCATCTCAAGACCCGTAACGTTTAATATGTAACACGATTGTCAATGCCTCACCAAAATTATCAATCGGATTATGATCTTGATCAACTAATTGAACGGTTATCGAATCAATATTTGTTTTATTCAATTTGTAATATATTAAATTTGGCGGTGACTGAATTACTTTCGACCCTGTCCTTTCACTCGGGAAAAACTCATAAATCGAATGACTTTGAAGATGGTTGTTGAATGATCCTTGAGCTATATTGCACATTACTTTTATAGAATTAATTGTGTTTAAATTTACAGCTTTTTCCGATCGAAGAATTTCATAGTATGGCTTATATACTCGTTTTTCAAAACCGAATACAGGTGCTATACTATATGGATACTCAAAGTGTAGTATCCCATTACATTTTATATACGATCTGAAATCATTAGGATCAACAGTAATGTCGAATGTTAAATTGGTTAAGTTTTTCTTATTATAGACATCTATTTGCTTCTTAACTCGTTGCTTAATATCTTCAATCTCATAACAACCCTCTTCCAATGTAATAAAACATATCATAGGATTATTATTGTTTTCATTATCAACTACTTGTATAGAAAATTTATTATTATTTTCATTAATATTTGGGAATAAATTAAATGACTGTAAACATAACAAAGCTATTTCTGAGTCCTCGTAAAGGTTTATAGATGGAAAATAATTTACAGATAATATGGTAGCATTCCCAGTTAAACTTAAAGTAACTGACTCGTACATTACAAAATCTATGATATAAATTTAATGATCAGATCCGTGACGTTTAATATGTAGAACAACTGTTAACGTCTCGTTAAAATTATCAATTGGATTATTGTTTTGGTCAACTAACTGAACAGTAATTGAATTAATATCTGTTTTGTTTAATCTGTAATATATAAGGTTTACCGGAGATTGAACAACCTTTGTTCCTGTTCTCCACTCGGGAAAAACTCATATATCGAATGGCTTTGAAGTTGGTTGTTGAATGACCCATGTGCTATATTACACATTACTTTTATAGAATTAATTGTGTTTAAATTTGTAGCTTTATCTGATCGATGTTCTTCATGAAACGGTCCACAATCTTTTTTTCTATACCCAAAAACAGGTGCTATACTAAATGAAGTATTAAATCGAAGTATTCCATTACATTTTATATACGTTCTAAAATCGACAGGATCCATACGTATACTGAATGTTAGATGTGTTCCGTGGTCGTTATTAACTTGAGATAACTCTTTTGCCATATAATTGTTAATATCTTCTATTTCATAGCATCCGTCTTCCAAACAAAATTCAAAAACGTGATAGTCGTCTTTTTTTCTCTTTGGAGGAATTGTTTCTATTTTCAGCCGGTTATTAGTTGGATTTATAATATTTGGAAATGAATTGAACGTTTGCAAAGATAACAAAGCTATTTCTGAATCCTCGTAAACGTTTAGAGATGGAAAATAATTTGCTGACAATACAGTTGAATTTCCAGTAAAACTTAATGTAATAGATTCATGCATTGTAAAAATTCAAGACATAAATGACCACAGTTAAATGTATTGAAGTCTTGATAGTTGGAATAGTTGTATACTATTTTGAACTGTCTGAAATAATGTTGTAATTCAATTGGTGGTGGTAAATCACCAAAGCTATCAAAATATACAACTTTGTCCTTATTTTTATAAAACGCTACCCAATGGCTTCCGTCGCCTGAAGATGTATCCAAGTTTAATATACCACATTCAATAGCGTGCGGTTTTTTAGGTAAGTTATCACGTGAAAAGACACCACGGAAATGATTGATTTTCAACTTTCCGACATATTTTATAATATCTTGAGACGAAAGCGGTCTGTCAGGTAGCGTGATCATCAGTTTTTTTTCCTTAACCTATTCTTGTTTGATTTCAAACCACTGCCTTTTTTTCTTTTTGAATTTTGGACCGCATTATACACACTAGCACCTCCAGACATCAAACTACCAAGTGCTGACAATCCTGCAAATATAGGTATTAAGGGAATTGCACCTCCTGATTGTCTCGGTACTAAAATCAACCTTTTACCACCATTCTTTTTTTTTGAGATTCTTTTTTTTTTCGCTGCTAGTATACCATTTGTTTTTATAGCACGTTTCCGTTTGCAACCCATACCTATTTTTCTTTTAGCTTTCATCGCGTTTGTTACTGCGTACGCAACTAATTTCTCTTTTCTAGGTGTATCTTTTGCTTTAAATCTTTCCCAAGCTCGAATTTCTAACACTTTATCAGCTTTATGTCTATCGTCTAAATTTTTACTTGTTGCATACACAATATCGTGGTCACGACAAGCAGCATCCAATGGGTTTATTCCTTTATCACCACGATCTAGTCTCTTTTTTAATTTCGTACCAGGACCACAATACTGATATCCTGAAACATGGGCTTCGAACGGGAGACTATTTATAAGGGAGTTTACAAATCCTTTACCAGTCTTGTTTGAATTGTACTTACGAGTTGAACACGCCATCTATAACTGGTTATAAATTTAAAAAATCTAGAGTATTTATACGAAAATAATATGAATTTGATTGAACAGAAAGATAAATTAGATGTAATAAATGTAGATGTTCAGGTAGTAAAAAAACCATCAAGACATGGTTCGTTATTACCCGATACTATACGTGCTATACTAGTTGGTCCCAGTGGCTCAGGAAAAACAAATATAATGTATAATCTGATCACACATGCTAACGGGTTAAGATTTGAAAATATTTATTTATACTCGAAAACCTCTAATCAGGAAAAATATGTCTTACTAAAAAAAATAATAGATGATATAAAAGGTGCTAATTTTTTCATATTTACAAGCGCTGATAAGGTTATAAAACCAAACTTAACCAAAAAAAATTCAATTATCATTTTTGATGATGTGATATGTGGTCCACAATCCGTAATCAGAGAATACTTTAGCATGGGCAGACATTCAGGTGCTAGTTCTGTATTTTATTTAGCACAGACATATTCTAAAATATCGAAACAGCTAATAAGAGATAACTCAAACTTCTTAATGATACTAAAACAAGATGATACAAATTTACGACATATATTCAACGATCATTCGTCTACAGATATGGATTTCTCAGAATTTCGTAAAATTTCTCATTTATGTTGGAATCATAGTGATTATGGGTTTATGGTCATCGATAAAACTCGGGAAATGAATGAAGGAAGGTATAGATGTGGGTTTCATACGTTCATTAAAATAAAATAATTTTATATATTTATACCTATATAAATATACCGTCACACAGTTATTATCTACATAGTGTTATCGGCAGTCATACGATACAGGTATAGTACTTTTATTATTTACAATGAACAAACAAAAAGTTTTATTGGAAAATTTAATAACATCAAAAAAAAATATTAAACGAAAAATAATGGAAATGAAACGTGGTGTTATAGATTCTGAAAACTATTTCCGTGAGGCATTTAAACCAATAATTGAACCATTGAGTACACATGCAAAACAAAATGAAATATGTAACACACAGTCAACTGTACTAGAAAATAAATCAGAAACCTCATGCACTAGTGAAGATGATGATGATAACGAATTAAATTCACCATTTGAAAATTTTTTAAATAACCGTCCTAAATCAACACGTTATGATAAATCCTATGGTATGCATTATGATAAAAATAGTGATTCATATAAAATAGGAAAACATTCTGTAACTTTTAGTCACGGTAAATTACTGCTGCTTAATAAATATTATAAATTCACACCAGGTTTATGGTCTTTATTATGTGAGAAGGAACCAAAAAAAACAACTATAGAAGATATAGAATCTTATTACAATATTTTGAAAACTTCTGGAGTCCATTTAAAAGCAGATGGAAAACCTAGAACCTCAAGGTATCATAAATGGGTGACTGTTGTAAAACCGTTGTATGATCGAATGAAAATGGAGGAAAAACAGTTTAATGAAGAAATAGATAAAATTAATGAGAATACAACTCCACGAATTAACTTAAAATCATTTAACAATACTTTACCTTCTAGTCCTTTTGGCTTATTAAACGCTAAACGTAGAAAAATAACACAAGAAAATGATCCATTTGATTTTAATCAATCAGCAAGCAGTTTTTCACCTTCAGATCGTATGTCTACAGATATGATTAATTTTACTTCATCACCTGATCCTAAGACAGGTAGTGGTTTATATAAAGATGTCTTACCTCAAACCCAATTAGTTTATTATGACGATCCGAATGAGCTAGTAACTAGATTAAATCTTTTGACATCATCGCAAAGTGTTGGTAATACTGGTGTTAATAATGAAATTATATCTATATTAGAAGAACTACGTGAGAGAAATATTATAGTATAATGACGACCTTAGAGAGTATAGCTAATGAGCTACATCGACCAGCGAGAAAAATATTTCCTAGACGCAGTGTGGTAACACGGTTTATTGACGACCTTTGGCAAGCTGATTTAATGGATATGCAATCTCATTCTAAAAAAAATTATGGTTTTAAATTCATATTAGTTGTTATAGATACATATAGCAAATATGTATTTGTGGAACCACTGAAAAATAAATCAGGAAAGAATGTACAAAAGGAATGTTAAGTATATTGAAAAAAGCTAATCCAAAATTTTTACAGACAGATAATGGTACAGAATTTTACAATGCTCAATTTCAAGATTTAATGAAAAAATATAAAATTAAACATTACAGTTCATACAGTGTTATTAAATGTTCAATCGCAGAACGTGTGATCCGAACTCTTAAAAATAATATATATAAACATTTTACTGCAACAGGTACATGGAATTGGTACAATACAATATCAAAAATTATACATAACTATAATAATACAAAACACAGAACAATCAAATGTACACCTAGTGAAGCTCGAATGGATACAAACAAAATTAAATTTAACACATATATAAATTCTGAAACATTGTACAAACCAAAATTTAAGGTTAACGATAAAGTACGAATATCTAAGTATAAACATGTATTTAGTAAAGGATATACACCAAATTGGACAACGGAAATATTTACAGTTTCAAAAGTTTTACAGACAAATCCAGTAACTTATCAACTAAAGGATGAATCAGGTAGTATAATTTTAGGTGGTTTTTATGAACAGGAAATTAAATTAACTGATTTTCCAAACACCTTTCTCATTGAACGTATTGTAAAAAAAGTTGGGAATAAAATGCTTGTTAAATGGTTAGGTTTTGATTCAAGTCAAAATTCATGGATATCATCATCAGATATTTTAAAATAATTTTTTTATGTATAATATTTTATTAATTTTTTTTAAATGAAATAAAAAAATATAAGGTTATTTTTTAAGTCGAATTAATTATTTCACATCATCTCCTGATCCTCAATAGTCTGTTTGGTCAACTTAATGTATCCACAATCAATAAAAAAAAAAAAATAAAAAGCATCATCTAGTGGTAAATGAATCAATGAAAATAATAATACTACTGTTTTATTTGTTCGCTAGATAACGCTTTTTATACTGAACCATTAAGTTTATAGTGACCATAAGCTAAAGTATTTATCCCATCATCCATTATATAACGTTTATCATCGTTTGCACTTAGAACAAGTTTGTTCATTGTTTTCGAATGGACAACATGTTTATTTGATTGGATAAAATTCATTTTTCTATGAGTTTGTTCATCTTTGAGAGTTTTATGGTTTATAAAAGCGTTTAGTATCTCTATATAATTATTAAATTGCATGTGATTTTTAATTATATATTTCTTTACACCTTTCGCCTTTTTTTTTCAACACCATCTACAGTTTTATAAGCATATAATTTCGGTCTTAACGAAACGAATTCTTTAATTATAATTGACTTCATTTCATCTTTAAAAAACCCTGGCTGATTTTTATGAATTTCGCTAAAACAACAATGGTCTTTAGGATAATTAGATGTGTCAAAATATGGCAATAAACTATTTTTTAAATCATCAAAAAAATTTGTTGTTTGGATAGCATATATCAAGGAATCAGTATCCGAATATAAAGAACTAATTTTAGTTCCATACCTTTTCTTCATCACATTATAATGGAAGTCATACATAAATGTTTTCGAAACGTCTAAAATTGCAAATCCTACATAAATTGCCTTGTCGAATTTAATTGTTTCCTTATGCTGATGAATGGCCATAAGTTTCTTAGAGTATATAGTTCTGTCTTTAAAATTAGTTTTTGCCATTAATTTCCTTGCTTTTTGTTCTGAAGAAACCAGTTTTATAGAAGTTCTTGCTCGAACATTCTCCATACATTTACCAAAAACGCTATTAATTAACAACTTCCAGAAATCCTTCTCAAACTCGTTTTTAGCTTGTACTCTCATAGATGTACATAATTGTATGTATGATGCCATCCATTTACTTTGAGAAAAACGGATAGCTCGATGAATTTTTACTACTTTAAGACCGTGTAAAATCGCTTGTTTTAAATTTTTATAATGTACAATATAGTTTTTTTTCGATGATAAAGTAGTTAACAATTTCTCAACTTTTGAATTTGGTGGACATTCGTTAAAAGGTAAAAACGGGAAATCGTTATGATTTTTATGTAGATGTTTAGGATACTCAATATCAACTTCTAATATATATCCAACTTTAGAATCATCAGCAATTTTAGTTACATCTATGTTGAGATCGTCAACCCATTCAAAATCTTTAAAAGGTAATTCTGTCAACATAGACTTCCCATATAAATTTACACAGTCGAGATATGTAATCCATGTGATCGGTTCATTCGAATTATAGTCCAATCCTTCAATATTTGGTATGTTTGCCTTAACATATCTTTTGGTTGATTGGCATATACCACCCCTAATTGATTTTTCAAAGTACAGTAACATGTTATAATCCTTTAACCTTGATAATTTGACCTTGGTATATTTCAGCATACAGTCAAAAGCAAACCCGGGAGCAGTCATATAATGAGCAGGATCTAATTCGAGAGTAGATAGACATAAGTCTCTAAAATTTTCGAACACGTCAGCTAGTATGCTAACATCAGTTTTTAAATAAAAATCGCTATATTCACCCAAAGTCTTTATATCAAATGTATACCATATATTTTCAGCATGCATATAATCTTCATCACTAATTATCTCGTCTGTTAAAGAGTTATAAAATTCTAGCTTTGATGGTAAAAAAGTATCATCTAATTTACTCCAACTATCAACATATTCATAAGGGAAGACTCCTTTTCGTGTAACTAAATCTAGCGCTTTCGTAGAAAATATTTTAAGAGTTTCTCTAAATCTCGACTTATCTTCAGATAAATTTTCTGCAAGTTTACTTAATGACTCACTCATAAATCGGAATGTATCAACAAATTTTATACTAAATTTAGGTGTGATTTCTTTGCTAAAGGATATATATTTTTCTGATGAATTAGGAATAACGTGAATATTTTGGTCATCACAACCGAGTTCTCGAATTATGAAATGGCTATCATACGATAAATTATGAAAGAAAATTGGAATGAATGATGGATTAGTCATTTGAAAGTTACATTCGAGACAAAGACATTGTCTATATTTACCAGTAAAATGACAGTGATCTCGAACTTTAATTAAATTATTTTTTTTTAAATGTTTTGAACATTTTTCACATCTTTTAATTCTTTGAAAATGTTTTTCTTCTTTTTCAGTTAATTTATCCATTGGTATGACAGTTTCGTAAATTGTTTTGATATTATTCCCGATATCAATCATATTTTCCATAAATTTTTTTGCCGCATTTTCACCTCTATAAATAACCACCTTTCTAGGAATCTTAAATTGTTTTACTAGCTCTTTCGGTATAATATCATAGTCGACTTTAACATAAAACCCATAGCTCATAATTTCATGTAAATGTGTAATATGTGTTTTTTTTTTACAACTCTGAATGAATTCATTAGATTTTTTAGGAGTTAAAATACATTCGAAGTCTGCATAAATAACAATTGGTATCCTTTGAGTTTTTTTATAACTTTTAAAATAAATAAAATCATCATCTCCCTCTTCAAACATTATAGGTCTCCCTAGTTGGTTCTTTCTACAATTATGTTGATGTTCAATTAATCCTTTCATACCCCAAAGTTTGCTCTTACATGGTTTATTCCCGAAAGTAGTAAAACATCTTTTACAGATAATTAGCTTGGAACAATTTTTAGTTTTCTGACTTCTAACGAATCTTGAAAAATGTTTTATATAACAGTAATGTGATGTTTCATCATTATTGAACAAAAATAGATCGAAATGTCTTTTTTTTTCAGTATCACAAATATGCAAAGGGAATATATGTTTTTTATCATTTAAACTATAAATATTAATTGATACATCGTTTGTACGTTCAAATTTTTTCATCTGACTGATTGGTGTTGGAAAATCAATACATTTAAAATCTAAACCACTTTTTTTTTCTAGCATTTTAAAATATTTTTTATTTAAATAAGTTTTATTTGACCGATTATCAAACTTAGATAGTATTGAATATTTAAAACATTTAGCATCGTTATTTTTCACATTTATAATTGCTCTTTTATCTTTTATATATTCAGGTAGATCTAGATACGTTCCTCCTCTAAGAGGATTCACTATATTAATTCTCAATTGTAATACGTCTATAGTCTTAAGGGACCACCCAGATCCTTTCGCTAAAAACTGGTCTTGTTCGGATAATAATTTATTAAACATTCCATTTAGTAATTTATTGAAATCGGATGAATTACATGCAAGTGTATTAGAAGTTTTGAAAGCTATGTCTCGAACTTCTTGAGTAAGTATTCGTTCGTATACACTATCCACATGTAAATTAAATTTTATAGATGATTGTAAACATGATTGTTTTAACTTTAAAATTAACATATCTCTAACATGGTTAAAAAAAAGCGTATAGTCTATAAAATCTAAAGTATTCTTAATCAAAAATGTTTTTGAACATTTCTTAAATCTCTCAACTTCAATTAAACCTTCTTCAGAAGCTGACATTCGCTGGCGTTTTGTAACTGTTTTTCTTTTCATTATGAAACTGAAAAATAGATTAAATAAAAAAAACATAGGTATAAGCAATCATAATATTGTGTAATTTATTATAACATCAACTTCTTTTTTTTTAAAAATCTTATGCAAGCAATTTAGAATATTTTTTCCAAAATATAATAATATTATTAATTCTAAATTATTACAAAGAAAAAAAGAATTGGTTAATATAATCAAACAATTATTCAGATTCTAATTCTCTTAACCGATTGTTTAGTTCTGTTAACCGACACTGAAGATCTGCTTTCCATTCACTTGAATAGTTTTGAAATCTATTATGCTCATCTAACAATTCATTTTTTAAAATTAAATGTTTCTTAATGCTATTATTAATATTTGCAAACACTTTTCTAAATGCTTTCCGTTTCTCGATACAATAGCGTTTATTTGCACGCACCTGCTGTTCTACTGTTAGAATTCTGCTTTTAATTATGTTTATTTCTGTGTTCATGATTCTGAAAATTATATAGAATTTCAAAACTAACTGTTAATACTATTAATTTTAAATTTAACATTGTTTATACACTCATTCTGTTAGAAAATTGGTACGTTTTTTTTTTTTAATCTAAACCACTTTTCCTAACATTTTTTATACACTTAACGATTATCAAACATAGTCAGTATTAGCCTTCAACAGATAAACTATATACACAGAGATGGTATAGGTTATAATTTATTACAATATCATTCGATTTATAATTATAAGATAAAATAATAAATAAATAACAAAATAATTTATTAATACGTAATTTTATTTTTAAAAAAGATAGAAAAAATATTAACTATAAAAATAGAAAAACTGAAAAAAAAATAGAAAAAACTAGAAAAAATATTAACTATAATATATCAATTAGATAATATATGTTATATATTGTATATTTATTATATTGTATATATATGTTATATATTATCTAATTGTTCATATAAATCACTGAGTCCTCTTTGCGTACTTTTTTCACAAAGGAACTCAATGTATAATGAAGTTTTATAATTATTTAATATTTTTTGTTTTTCTTCTATTAATTTTTGTTTGGTTGTTTTAAGGTTAGCTTTCGCTATTTTAATGTTAATATTTTTGAGATTTTTTCGGAAATTGGATTTGACAATTTTCATCCCTTCGTCATTTTCCTTTCGCTGAGCCATGATAGCGTTGATTTTTTCTGTAATTAACGATGGGTCCATTTTTTTTATTCTAGAAAAAAAATGCATATAAATTGTAAACCATCTACTAGTTATAAAATAATGTATATTAATGTTAAAATTCTCAAAAATAAAAATTAACTATGATAACAGATCATGTACAAGCTATAGTTTTAAATGATTATATTTAGTTTACAGAAATGAACGAATAATTTAATAATAACGTAAAAAGAAAAAAACAATACTATATTATAAACTATAAAAAAAATTTACATTGATTACTTTTGTATATAAATATAAACTTATAATATATTTACTAATTATTCATAATTAAAAAAATTTTTTTTTTTAACCTGATCTAAACCTTTCGCGCTTAGATTCTGCTGTTGTAATAAAATCTAACCTTTTACCAAAACAGTGTTCTCGTCTACGAAAATTTGTAACATATAAATCGCTATATTTTCGACATATATCTATTTTTTTTTCTCTTAATAAAATTAATTTTGTCATTTAACTCTTTTATATAAGAAAAATTTGGTTTAGAGTTTGTTCTACTTAAATAAATATTATATTTGAGATTTCTAATTTTTTTTTTAAGATCTTTATATTCGTATCTTTCTTTAATTTTATTTTCATCCATCATCTTCGTTAATGTCACAATCTGTTCTTCATAATATTGAATTTGTTCGCAACAATAATCATATGTATACCAAAAATTCATTATCTGTAATTTACCTGAATACATTAGTATAAAATATATAATATATAAATCTATAATTAAAACGATTTTTATCAACATTGGATATACGTATATATGATATTATAATAATTACTAATTATATAATTCAAAGCTGAATAAAAAAAAAACATTAAAAAACTAAGCAATATAACATTCATAACATAGAAGCATACTTTTAATTACTAGTGAAGCCGCGATCACGCGATAATAGAAAAAAAAACGCCATAGTTTCTATACTAGTTAATCGTAGATAGCGTGATAGTAACTATCGTAGAGTTCGTACGGTAACATAACGTTGTTGTGAAATCAACTATCGTGTTTACTATCAACGTGTGACCGCGGCTTTCGAACAATCTCATTGTAAAAGCGACAACATTTATATTATAGAAAAAATAATTTAAATTTATATAAATTATATACGTTTTAGGATATTTAAATTTTTTTTTTTTTAATTAAAACATTTTTTTTTACGTAAGATAATATTACACGTATAATACAACAATCACATTATCAATAGCAAATATTTATAATCAGCGAAAGTATTTTAACGTTGATAAAACAAGATATCATACGACTACAAATATACAACTAGATAACCGTAATAGCGTTTTCATCTGACTGTAATAGTGTACACTACACGCAAACACTGATACCATAATCACATAATTTTACACACCGTTAAAATTTACGGTATCGGTCAGTGTACACCAGTGTACACTATTACAGCCAGATTTTTTGAGGTTAGGTGCAATAATTATCAATAATAATACTCTTATAACCACAAAATGTGAACACTTTATTGATGGTTGATAAACCCAACGTTCTATCTTATCTATGTAAATCTATTATACAGCACTTATCTTCTATACCGTAAACACAGTCGTGTAATTGTAACGTATTATTTTATTTTATTTAAACAAAACTTAGCAAAAAGAAAACAGCTTATGTGATAGTAACTAAAAGTGAGAGTTGAGAAACCGTCTTTTACCGTCATTTCTATTTTAATGTTTTTTTATTTTATGTAATCCAAAAAAAATCTTTAAGTCTGTAAGCACGGCTTTACATAGAATTTCTATCTAAAGTCGTACCTGTAAGATATAACGTTCATAGTAATATTATAAAACTATAATATCATCATTACAACGATAAATTCTTATTCTATTTCATTTTTTGTTTTTAAAAAAAAAGAAGTATTCATGTTAAATTTAATAAATAGCAATAACAAAAATAGTACATACATGACTTGTGGAAATTGAAGTATTGGAAGTATTGAAGTATGATGGCTGGTCTCTATTTTGTTAGAGTTGTTTTGGCAATCTTTTGAGTGGTTGCTATTTGTTGAAGAAGTTTGATAATTTGATGGTTGGTTGTTTGGTAGAGAAGACTGTTCTGCTGTTGACTGCTCTTGGAACTGCTGGTGCCGGAACTGATAACGATAAGCTAACAAATTCTGTGTTTTATACCCGAAAATAACCCTCTCTTCTCTCATTAGAAATTTTTTTAAAAGATGGATTTAAGCATTTTAATTTTTTTCATATCCTGTTTTCATATTATAATGGCATTGACATTTAGTTAATGTAATAACATTTGGCTGGTCATGTTGACAACAATTTAAATTCATATAATGTAATTGGGTTTTTTGGGAATGAATGTATACATTCTAATGTATTTAAAATTCATATAATTTGCTGTTGTATATGAACATGATCCAACAGGTTTCTAAGGTAAGGTTATTATAGTTATGTATTCAATGAGGGTATTGCTTATGACAAATGATAAATGTCATAAACATTTGACTGGTTATGTTGACAACAATTTAAATTCATATAATGTAATTGGTTTTTGGGAATGAATGTATACATTCTAATGTACTTAA
The DNA here is from genome assembly GCA_038502775.1 of Hippodamia convergens. Lineage (NCBI taxonomy): Eukaryota > Metazoa > Arthropoda > Insecta > Coleoptera > Coccinellidae > Hippodamia > Hippodamia convergens. Next base: position 19,967 of record JAVSIQ010000252.1, read on the forward strand.
AATTCATATAATTTGCTGTTGTATATGAACATGAACCAACAGGTTTCTAAGGTAAGGTTATTATAGTTATGTATTCAATGAGGGCATTGACTATGACATATAATACAATTTGCTGTTGTACCATACCTTATGAACATGGGTCCAACAGGTTTCTATAAAATAAGGTTATTATAGAAATGGAAACCAAGCCATTGCTATGGACATTTGTATATTCAATTATTGAAGTAGTGGTAAAATCTGTATATAAAAGACAGAGGGAATTCACTAATATTCACCAGTCTTCAAGATTTCATCCAGGACAAGAAGCTCAGTTCAGCAGAAATATCTAACGAAAAAAGAAAATGTCGTACCGTACAATTGCTTCAACTGATTCAGAGGTTAGTAACTACTTAACAAATATCTTATAACCAAAGCAAATTGGAGGTCAGTCGTAACACTACTCAATGCTATGGTTACAATTCTTAAAATATTATTAAATGTCTGATTATAACATGGTTAAAAAAAAAAAAATATGGTAACTAAAGTATATTGGAAATGAGTCGTGTCATTACTCAACGCTTTGGTTATATTCTTAGAACATAGGAAAATATATAATGAAAAACAGTAAAAAAAAAATAAGAATATACTATGTTTTATGTTTCGTAGAATGAACATTTAAGCGAATCAATTGATATGAGACCGTCTTTTCAAAAACAAAACCTGGTACAAAACGTGCTGCAGAAAAACCAAGTGTGAAAAACCTATGAAAAAGAAGCAGAATAAAATGGTTGTATAAATAATTTTTTTTATAATGATAGTATAAATTAATTCAATTTTTTTTTATAGAATGCATCATACAGAGATAATGTAAGCGAACGTTTAAGATCAGAAGAATTTGATGTTGAGATATTTAATTCGCTAACATTTAGACAAGGGGATGGTGTTGTAACAATAAAAACGCCTTTTGAAGAAAAATCCAAGGAGTATTGGGTGTTAAGCCACTATAAGGTCGCCAACATTGAGAATGTGCCAGTAAAGGACAGGTAAATACATTGGACTAAATTTAAAAAACCTATTACTGAATTTGTTTTTTTTACTGATTTTATTTACTTCTTTTGTTTTTTAAATAAAATAACTTGTTGTTATAGATGGAAGTTCAGCGAAGCTACTGTTAGATTGTACACAAGCGATGAATCAAAAGATCAAACACTTCATACTGGACTCAATGAGACAATGCAAACTAATTTGATAAATTACTAACTGATCCGAAGCGTCAAACTATTAAGAGCAAGACGAGTATTTGATTATTTTATGAAAAAAAATAAATTTCATTTAATAAACAAAAAATTATTATACATGTATTTTTTTTTTTAATTATTCAAAACTCAAAGGTCTTGGAATACATAAACCTATAACTATGTTGGGGGGAAAAAAAAAAAAAAAAAAAAAAAAAAAAATTTCTAATTGGGACATTGTAATCAACTTTGTGCTATCAAATTTAATTTACTTATTCATGAAAACATGTGATAAGAATTAAAACATAATATTGAAACTAAACTCATTAAAACTATTCTTTATAATATTTAAGTTGACATGTAATTGAAAAAATGGTAAATTTATTATTGAAAAAAAAATTTTACTTAAAAAAACAATAATTTAACATATTTATATATTTTATAATATTAGATCTTGTAAAATCATATCGGACAATGTGTTAAAATGGAATTGTAATATTTCATATAAAAATGATGTATCATCGTTCTGTAGATGATTATAATATTTGAAATCATAGTTTTGAATATATTGGTTGGTAAATTTCGTTCCTTTGACAGGTGGACGGCAGACCACGGACATCATTTTTAATTAGGTCATATGCAGTGTTGAAAGTAATTTGGTAATTTGCTAAACGTTTTTGCTTGTCTGCTACATACAAATCTATCAAATTCTGTAATTGACGAAGGCGGTACAAATCTACATGTGACAAGGTAATGTATTCTCGTTAAGGTGTAAGGTAATTGAACTCTGTTTTACATTGATTGAATATGAAAAGGAATCGGTGATCTTTACACGTCTCACTCTGGTATTTAGATTATTAATAATTGAATTGTAATTAGATTCAGACATCAGTGTAAACCATTCTTCTAAACTTAATGTAATAATTTTCTTTGAAAGTTTACATTCCAATAATAAAATAATTGAAATCTGCTTGTTAATTAGTAATCCAACTGTAATACTTTTCTTGTTAAAAGCCCGGATGTCAAATGTAGACTTACTGACAATTATTGGTGGACTCATAGTGAAGTTATTATTTTTTTTTTTGTTAAATTTATTTTTTTATAAAATCTTGTATAAAATAAAAAAATTGGATATAACTGTTAGGAGTTATACATTGAACTGTTAGTTTTTTCCCTTGCAGCCATATTATATACTAAAAAAAAAATGCAAAAAAAATGTGGACGTACAGATAGCCAGTTAGTGCATACTAGAGGGGAATTTACATATACTTACTAACCTGTTACCTGAAAAACATTTTTAAATTATTATATACGCACTAACCCGCTAGACCATACGTCCACGAGATATTAAATCGAATATTAACACATTTAAGATAAAACATTCAATTTTTTTTTATTTTTTTTTAGACCAATACAGCAAATATTATAAACAGTATAATTAATAATATATTATATATATAAAAAAAAAAACATGATTTAACAAATGGTGTCATTACGAACCAGTTTCACAATACAAATAACTTCGGTTTTACAATATTTACTTAATACTTTTTGTACAAATTGATTTCCTTTCATTAATAATACATATAAACATTTTGGTGAGA
>JAVSIQ010000253.1:0-23851 GCA_038502775.1 Hippodamia convergens
GAGATAACTGATGCTGGTATAAAGTATCGATGAAGTCATCAATAATTATAATTATTATTAATCATTAAAAACGATGGCTTTTCACGCCACATTATTAGGACATTTTCGATAACTATTTTTATAATTTTTTTTTGATTATTCTTATTTTTTTCTGTGATTTTTTGTTCAATTATTATATTCATCATTACTTCAAATCTGCATCGATTATGACCCCATAATTTTCAATTTAAAATATTCCGAAAACGGTTTCGTCAGGAGTACCTACCCTCTTGGTGTAAAATCGAATGATGTTCGAGATCGCTCAAAATTTAGATTAATAAATTCAATATAAGAAAGTTATGTTAAAACACAACTTGCTACGTGTGACTAGCGCCCTCTACGAGAGTCAAACATCAAAATACATTCATTAAATGTAGCAAATTATTTCCGTATTAAATTTCACAACAATGTTGAAGGTAGTTTCGGAAAAATCGTAAAAAGTTTTTATATTTTTTTTTTTTTTCAACACCTTGTATGATGCATACAAACAGCGTTACTCTGTCTATCCCATCGAGGAGGTTTTCTTTTCTTAGCACTTCTGTGGTTAGCACATAATTTCATCCGTTTATTTTCTGTTCAATATTTCTAGAAGGTCCTATTTCATGTGACTACTTCATTTTGAGCGGGTTGAAGTGATGTTCAAACAACTGAATCAACAGATTAATTTAAATAGTGTTTATTTCGGTTAGATTTATCACATGTTCAGTTTGTTGAAATTGTGGTCCAATATCTTAAAATTTCAAGCTTGAGGAAGGGGCAAATTCAATCTCAGAATTGCAACGGTTTGAATATTTCACGAATAAAAATTAGCCAATTCACTAATTTTCATTCTAAGTTACGTAAGGTTTTTTAATCGTACAATTAAAGCTTTGTGAAACTCGCCCATAATGTTATAAATTATATAGATAATACCTCAGGACCGAACCCGTTATCACTGTCAGAAATTCAGCGGTCGAGATACAATCTCAGAACTAGAATTCTCTGGAGATGCCATCCGCAGCCTAGAGTAAGTCTGGAAAACTCTCCTAATGATGTGAGAATATCATTAGCTCCGACACAATTATCTGTGTTCAATGAAAATTCAAAGCTCACGTTGAATGTCAAAAATTTCAGAATATCGATCACTCTGAAAAAAAAAAACATTTTTAAAGATATCATCAGTCCCAGTTGACTGCACTGAGGGATGCCTGATGAAATATTCACGGAAATTCAAATCGTTCTATTTGTGAACTAAGCCCTGTTTACGAACCAATTATACAGACAACAGAAAATAACGTTTTCATTTCATAATGTAAAGAAACACCGCTTCGAATGCTTTGAAAAAGTCGTTCTGACCTAATGAATTGGTTGAGGCTTTTGCGACCATTTCTCAACGTCACTCGTTTTCTCAGGAATGCCGGCCATTGTTGTTTTTTTTTCTCGACGTTTCGCCACTTCTGGTGTGTCATTTTCGGGAGTTATTCTTCCAGTAGCTGACCCCTCTGAATTGAGCTACCTGATAATATCAATCTGGCCACTCAAAAGCTAGAAAACCGTAAAACGTTTTTTCACGAGTTTCTTACAATGCCATGTCATACATCCCCACAACCCTTTCAGTCATCTGGTGATATTTTCGGATATTTTTACCCACCGCTACGGTTGACATGATTAATTACGGCACCTCATTCTAGGCCTATAGTTTAATGGTCACCACAGCTTCGACTTCCCATCACGTCATATAACAAAGCTAGTGGAACATAGATTTCAATCCCAAGAAATAAATTCAGATTGAGTTCAAACATAAAAATGATAGACCCTTCTCTCAGTATGACCTGCATGCACCGTTTCATGCTGAAACCGAGCATCAGTTCTCAGCACGAAATTCAAATTTCATTATGAACTGATAAGGGAACTGCGAAGCGTATCAGTGTTCCCCATTCAACACTGATTTGATTGTCGTGTTCGCGATTTTCAGATGGAACATGAAGAGGTAGTATGTGACTGAGACGATGAGATGCTTTTTTGGGATAAAAAAAATTATAAAAATACATCGTGCTGTAACTTTCCTTTACTTAGGACGCTCGTTCATTCGTGAAATGTTATTCAAACGAAATCAGATGAATTAACTAGGAAAGAAGATGTAGCTGAAAATTATTAAACTCGATTTTCGATGAGCTTTCGTTTCAGGTATAACGAATTCATCTCTGAAGAATTAGCATAAGGTAATTGACAAATTGACATAGAATATATATTAAAGAAAGGATACAAACTTATTTTTCAATAATGTTTTTCATTTTATTGACCTTGAGTATGCGAAAGTAAACATATTAACATATCATCAATCAAAATGTTCGTATTTTTTGCGGAATCCTACGATTCTGATACAATTATTTCAGACTCGAAAATCAACATTTGGCTACGAAATTTAAATATGTCTGTGAAAGGTAGTACACATGTCGATATTCCCTTCAAAAAAAAAGATGAAGTTAATTTTTTTTTTTGGGTGATAACTTGAAACTGTTGTTGCATTTGTAGATGTCGACGAATATAGGAAAGATTAGCAAAAGAAATATTCAAAATTTTTTAGGTTCTTTTCTTGTCCGAATACTTTTTTGCCTAACTGCAATTCCAGAGTAGTGCCTGTACACAAGAGCGGTTCATATGATGCAGTAGATAACTACAGACCAGTTTCGATTATTTCAGTGTTCTCGAAAGTTATGCAACAACAACTAACAGCCTTTTTTGAAGATAACCACCTCTTCAACAAGTCTCAATTCGGTTTTAGAAATTTCCTCTCCACAATAGCTGCTATTGCCGAATTGATGAGGATAATAAATGAGGGATATGGTGAGGGTGAATATATAGGGCACTGTTTTGCGATCTGAGCAAGGCGTTTGACTGTATTTCCAAGGGAAAACTTCTCAATAAATTAAAATTCTACAATGTCGATCAAAGCGCTATTAATTTTATAGGCTCCTTTTGAACAAATAGGATGCAGTGTGTAGACTGCGGTGGGAATATGTCTAATATGCTTGATGTAAAGTATGGTGTGCCTCAGGGATCAGTCCTGGGGCTACTACTCTTCATTATCATTATCTACGTCAATGATTTCGTGAGCAGTGATGATGGCGCTGACTTCGTTATTTTTGCCGATGATACGACGGTGTTGAAGGAGTCAAAATCTAAGGAGCCATCAATCAATATAATGACAGAAGAACTTTGTGTTATATCGGAATAGTTTCACAGCAATCATCTAAGTTTGAAATTGATGTATTCCTCACTGAGAGATTTGAAGGGAATTGCTACAAGTGATGGGGTAAAGTTTATGGGTGTTCAGTTAGATAGTAAATTATCTTGAAATGCTCACTTGAATACTGTCTGTCAGCATTGTATCATCTTGCATTTATGCACTGTGAACCTTAGTGGGTGTGGTTTCGATTCCGGTGTTGAGGAATGTCTATCATGCTTTCGTTGCATCTGGGATGTCGTACGAGATACTGTATTGGGGTCATGATGCAAACGTAAAACGACTGTTCGGTTTACAGAGGAGAGCCATTAGGGTAATAAGCCAACTCGGTTTTAGAGAAGACTGTGAAACAGCGTTTAAAGAAAACAAAATACTTACCGTTCCATGCTTGTACATGCTACAATGTCTGATATATGTGAAGTCTCATCTTTTATTTATTTATTTATTTATTTATTTATCATAGGACTACAAACAGGCAAATTGCCCAATTACATGTAATCACAAATTTATAAACTTCGTACAAGCTAAAATTGAAAATGAACAATATATTTATAACAATTTTACTCGAAATAAACTATCAACTATTCAAGGCCAATCTCCAAAATAAATCCCCAATTAATCTTTTCCTCAGCGTCAACAAAGATATACTGAAAATATCTAATTCTAACTCTGAACAAACAGTGTTTATATCATCACCATTCTAGTCACAGGTGAATTTTGAGACAAATTTGTTCGTTTAAAAGGAACATAAAACACATCCTGCGATCTCATTCCTAGTCGAGGAATTCTGAATGATAGAACATTCAAAATAGTGGGCACCACGAAAATACCATTCATTATTTTAAAGATGAACAGAATATCCGCCAACCTACGTCTATCGACCAAACTGAGCATGCGAAAATGATTCCTAGCCTCTGTGTAATTATGGTTTTCTATCACAATACCACTTCGGAAAGCCAAGCGTCTCAAAAACCGATTTTGAACACTTTCCAGTCTACGAATATAGCAGTCATAACGGGGACTCCACACGGTTGAGGCAAAGCTTAGTCTACTTGACACAAAAGAATGGAACAGAATCATCAATGATTTGCTATCCCTCAAGGAAACAGTGTTTCGCAGAATGAAACCGAGCATTTTATTTGATGAGCTGATAACCTTATCAATGCGTCTGTCAAAAAGGAGTTTAGAGTCGAAAGTAACTCCCAAATCAGATATGTAACAGACCTCCTCAAGCTGCTTATATTCCACAGAATAGCTCGATCTTATAGGCTTCGTCTTACGAGTGAACGTGATTTTATTACATTTCTCGAGATTTGATGAATATCGAACAAACCAGGACGTACATAAACATAGTACTCGTCAAAAAACGCATATTTATACCGATTTTCATCGAATCAATAAAATGAGATGTGGAATTACATATTATGGGACGAAATTTTACAATAAGCTGCCGACTACGGTGAAGATGATGACTCTCAAACAGCTCAAAAGTGTAATGAAAAACTATTTTCTGCAAAAATATTGTTACTCCCTGGATAAGTACTTTGCTTGTGATTTTTCGGATGTTCAGTACTTATAGATATTCTTTTCCTTTGGTACTTTCCTAGTTTTTTTCTTCGTTTATGATTGACGTATGTGAACATTCTGTATGTACTAGCATGAATGAACTATTAATATTATAATTATTATTATTATAATTTTAGGCCAATAACTATACTTAGTGTCATTACTAAGTTGTTCGAATTACTTATTCATGAGCAAATAAAGTCTCGAGTATATGACAAAATAATTCCTGAACAACATGGATTTTTTCAGGGTAGAAGTATTGAGACTTACCTACTTGTTTTCGTTCAATATGTTGTCAGAGCCTTGAAGAATCATAATCAGGTCGAAGTTATTTATACCGATTTTGCTAAGGCATTCCATAGTGTTTCTCACACAATTCTGGGAAGAAAACTTGAGGCGTTTGGTTTGCACGGAGTATTTCAGTGATGATTGTTTTCTTATCTCTCTGAAAGACTCCAATTTGTAAGGTTGAGTAGTACACTTTCATTTCCTGTTTCTGTAACTTCAAGAGTTCCCCAGGGAAGTCACCTTGGGCCATTATTATTTTTAATTTTCATCGATGATATAAAACTCGTTATCCGTTATGTCAGATTCTTACTATTTGCTGATGATCTGAAGCTTTTCACTTTCGTGAGGTCGTTGACTGACTTTGAGAGATTGGAGTCGGATTGGTGTACGGTATAACCAGTCAATAAATGTCAGTTCATGACTATTACCCGATCAGAATTACCTATGAGAGCTCACTATTCAATTGGAGGTAAACCATTGTGAGAGCATCGGTTATAAGGGACTTGGGTGTGATATGACGACTGATTATCTTTCAGACCACATATCCAGGTGATTTCGACATCGGCTCTGAAAACTTTGGGTGTTGTTCTGAGAAACACTAGGGACTTCCGCGGCGAAACAGTACAGTTCCTTTATACTGCTCTCGTTAGACCAATCTTGGAGTTCTCCTCCGTCGTTTGGTCCCCTTACACATCTGAGAGGGTGCAAAACAGATTCCTCAAATATATAGCCATTCAAATAGGCATTTTCTCTTATGAGTCTTTCTCTTCGAGTCTTATGCGGAACCGGCTTGGACTGTCTTCGTTGCGGACGAGAAGGTTCCCTGCTGATGTCATCTTTGTCTCTAGACTCTTTCAAGGGCTTGTCCTGAACTGTTATCTCAGTTCAACCTATGTGTTCCCCCGCGATCTGTTCGAAATTTCGATCTGCTCAGGCCTGCCTTTTCAAGAACAAACTATTTTTTCATTCTCCGGTCTCACGAATGATGCGTAATACCAACGCCGTTAAATCTTTGGGTGTCGATATATTTTATCAGTCTTTTTCTCGATTGAGAATCGAGTTAAGGCGTCTTATTACGCTTTGATATTTTTGTATTTTAATATTTAGCATTTATAGATTTGATTTGCTCATCTCTGATGAGCAATATGTGCTTGATCGTTTATTTTGTTTTTTTTTATGAAAAGGTTTTGTACCGTTTATTTAATAAATAAATGAATGAATAAATGAATAAATATTGTTTCGAAACAGTGATAGTCAGCTTATGCAGTAGAAATGAGTCGCTTCGGAAGTGAGAACAAGAAAACAAAGGATTCTGCAGTCACTCCTCCCGAGCTTCTCACTCTAGAAATGGATCAATCAACATGAATGATACCTACACTCAACCTCACCAATGAATCAACGAAGATTAAAAAAAATACTCCTACTATGTACCAAAATGTCAATTTATGTTCCAATTGTGCTAAAAGTGATTGAGTTTGTAGAATTTTGTCATTGAATAATTCACCTATTTTTAAATTCATCAATTTTAACCTATAGGTATGCAGAATGATTGATTGCATTACAAAGTGAATTTTAAAGAAGAAGCATTTGTATATTTGCAAAAATCCTAGTCTCCTAGTTCTTTGTTTTACCTGCACTCATGCTTCTTGAAATATTACTCTGCAACGTGTGTTTTTTCAATTCTTATCGAAATCATTATGCCGAATTTTTTTTCACTAAGCAAATGGAGATTCACGAGGAAAAAAGCTCTAACGACTAGCATTATCGAGGATCGTGTTCGATATGAAATCGTTGGATATTTTGACTTCAAAAATCTGATACCTGCCTGTCTAAAGCCAGATAATACCGAGCAGATGATGCCAATCGCTACGGGACGCTCTTTCTCTCAGGAAATAATTGCTGACTGAACGAAATTTTCCCGGAGTGGTCGGAAATTTCCTAACGGTAAAATCAATTCATTTCACGGACCAACTACCACGTCCGATGCCATTTTTGTAGCTTGATGTTCATGTCAACCCGCGTAATATGGAAGAAAAATCAGATCAGATTGAGTGCTTTTAGAACGAGTTCAACTGTGAATTGTTGGGAGCTTAAAGCCAGACAAAAATGTCCCAGTAAGATTGGTTCTTTATTTATTATCAGGATTTCGCCCGAACCGGGCAAATTCCACCGATACTCGTCTGAACAATGGACAACTGTATTTCAGTCTAACAATGTCGTCCTCTCTAGTTTATTGAAATGTCTTGAGAGGAACACAGGCATTTCACATTTTAGTACATGGTTACTATAATACCAAATGAATTTTTTGAAGCATGCATATTGATCAACAATGATAAACTAAGTGAAACAGGAAACATGAAATACGAAACACCAGGCACTTTGAAGTGCAAACCGAAGAATCCAAATCAGTATCAGTTAACAGTGTAAACAGTTGGGAATTCAACTACATTATGATTATACAGATGAAAAAATCCTCTTCGAAATATAGGAATATGAATGTTATATTCGAATGAGCTATAAGTCTAATACAACAGTGAAATAATCGAAATCTCATTGCGATTCGATAACAAATAAGGGACTGAACTCGTGGAATGGAAAGTCTGATAGATAGACTGTTTGAAAATAAATTAGATTTGCATTAATGAGGAATGTTCACATTTTTCAATTTCTCCATATTCCTATTCTCCGTAGAAAATGAGAATATTGTGTCCAAAAATTATTTGAATACTTCAAATATCGCCCGAGATATCGAGTTATAAACATGAGTTCGATGGATCCGTGTGACGTCACTTTACACCCAACGATTTGCGAGGTTCAGTACGTAGCCGGGTCCAATATAAGGGCCTCTCGTCTCACGGAGTGCGATTTGCGAATGTAGTATGACGTCACATCGCCGCGAGGAATTGAATATTCACGGAGTTGTAGAATCCGAACTACTAGGTCTTTTCGACTGAAACAAAAACTAGTCATTACATATACATATTGGTTATACTGTGACGAAGTTTCGATCGATTTTTCGTACCTGTGAACAGTCCTCATTGAATTGATTACGGTCAAGGAGAAAACTCAAATCATATAATGGTAATTTTGTTGTCAATTTATTGCGGAGACAATACCTTCTTTCATTGTTGTCTTTGGAGATAGGCCGATATCTCCGGCTCTGGAACTATGTGCCAATATAGCAAGTATGCCTATTCTGAGATTATCACTGTATAATAGATTTCGCTACTTTCTGGCACAACAAGGAAGATTATTTGAATGCTTAATTTGAATTTATCGATCTCATATATTTTGAAATTTGTTTTTGTTCTCCTTTTTTTTAATATCATAGAACCGATTTTCGTTTTTTCGATTTCTTTTCGTAGGATGTCTACATATTTTCCATTTTTTTTTTCTAGGATTCATTTCATCTTCAAGCCAATGTCAATTTCCACAGGAAATTATTTGTTTCATTCATTGGGGCAAATGAATGCCTCGCGTCAGAATGTAATAAAATTGCCGTATTCATTTACAACAAATATGAAATCACTCATACCAAGTTTATGTACAAATTCGATTCGACACTTCGCGTACCATACTTGGTTCTCTACATCCCCATATCTGTTGGCTCAGCCGTTCATTCGGCATCACTTCCCTATGACGATTTGATTCTGCCATTGTCTTCAAGAATATGGCCCTCTTCGAAATATATATAAAGAAACTGCGATCTTTCCAATTCTTCTTCTTGCGTCTTGAATATATTCTGTATGAGAAGCACACAGTGAAAAAAAAAAAACAATAAAATCGTCTCGGAACAAGCACAAATACGAACAGAAAAAATTTTTATTCACAATGAGCAAAAATCTTGTTTGGGTGGATTTCTTCGAATCCTTTAGAGATCTTCTAGTAAAAAGAATAAAGTTTTTTTTTTGAAAAATTCTCCGGAATGCAGAAATAATCTTTTGTAATAATTTCAAATGCTTTTGGAAAAATAACTAAGAAGAACATGTAAGAATTTCATCACTGAAAATTCAAATTTTCCTACCATGACAAAAAAAATTTAAAGAATTGAGTATTCGAGGAAATTATCCTGAGCTTCAAAAAATAAAGAGCTTGACACAATATGAATCAAAGTAGAGGTAAAACGATTCGTTGAAGCAGGTATTCAAAATGTCTTCCTTTTTGTTCAAGGTACTTCAATATGCCGATCACGAACAGACTGTGTCGCATCCCAAATTCCAAATGATCTAAATTGTGAAACACTCCTTTTATTTTGATAATCATCTGTTCTCTATTCGGAATTGGATTTGCGAACATAATGTCTTTTACGCTTCCAATGGAGTGAGATCTGGGCAACGAGGTAGCCAGAGCATATAGGTGCTCTATTTCCCCACCTCCACGGTCCTCAAGCAGATTCGTCAGTTTAAAATTTATCACACTTGACGAATGAGCAGGAGCACTATCCATTTGAAATCATTTGTCGAAGGCCATTCCAGGCAGCAGTTCATCGAGGAAATTTTCGATTAGGCCAGTTTAATTTTCAGAAACCCTGCAGCATTCAAGTTTACATCATACAAAAAATTCCAACTTGATTATCCGTGAGCAGATAAAATACATTTATTATAAATTTGAACTGCTACTCTATTTTTTTATGTAACAAATGGATTAGCCTGCGACAAGAAGTGCTGATTTCTTCTATTATATATTCCCTGTCTACTAAACATGGCTTCGTCCGTTCTCTTGAATCTTCAAAAGGTAACCTCCACATTTTATTATTCTTCGTTAATTGTTACCTTGCTTGAGATATGCCGAAATCGGATGAAGCGGCTTAGGTTGATGCCCCAGGAAGAGCCCCAGAATATGAAATATCATTCACCAATTTCACTTCATTCCCGTAACATTTTTGTTTTTCCTATGGCTTTTTGGCTTTACCATATGCACAATTGTTACTCTCAATTCTGTTTAATTTTTTTCTACGTTATATGCAGATCAGGATATTTATTTCTGAAGCTCCTGCATGTTCTTTCAACTATTTGCACATTTTCATTATGAATAATGAAAAAATCGATAATGAGATTGTTCGCATAACTTTTTATTTCTAGAAATTCAGGATTTGAAGTGCACACAGAATGGAGTTAAAATGAATAATTAACGGGATTTTCAAGTAATACCAAAATAAAAGGCCTACGTTTGTTGAACACTTAGGTACCAGATTGCTCTCGCATGATAATTGAAAAACTGAACTCATCTGAACTATAAGAAATGTTTTTCTTCGATAACAGAGATTTGCAAAAGTTTCACTTGACCGCTTATTATCTTACAGTGGAAAAACACATTCGGAATGAGATTGACAATTGAAGACGAAATTTTTCTCCTAAATATCTCCCAGAACGTTCGAAGAATATACGAGAAGTCGTCTTCTTACTCGAAGTTCACCTCTAGAATTTCAATCCTGAATGTGTGTCTTTCCTAAAAATATTCTATATTCATGTATAACCCTGTTTTTGTACATACCTCTCCAATTTACGAGAGTGAAGATATTGAGCTCAACGTTCGACAATAGTCAGTTATTCCGCAGGTTCTTAAGAATATGTGGAGCAAATGTAAAAAAAAAAAACATTTGAATGGGTTTTGGACGGATATTGGACTAAATAATTGCTGCGACTGAACAGCATTTCTGTAGCAAAAAAATGGTCCCAAATCAGCATAAGTCAAACTTACGATAGTTTAATCGTAATAATCATTTCTCTATTTCAGTATCGTAATGGGTTCATTACAGTACTAAAAGTAGTGCTGTAATGAAACCCATTACAGCATTGTTTTCAGTTATATTTTTCGTTTTATGGTTGTCAGTACTGACCTCCGATCGAATTAAGTTTCGAATCAAAACAATTCAAATTCCGTGATCTGTCAAATTTCGTATGTCACACCAACTGCCAAGATACAAAACAAAAGTCACTGATCTGAATTTTCATTCGAATTTCGAGAATATTTCACAAAAATTGACTAAAATAGAGAAAATACCGTCTAATACTCGTTGCAGAAGGCAATTGCAACACTCATTGCTATCGAAAACTCGCTCCTTCGTCGCTCGTTTTCGAACTTCGCATTCGTGTTGAAATAGGAGCTCATTCTGCAACTTGTTTAAGAATATACTATTCTCTATTTCAGTATCGTAATGAGTTCATTACAGTACTAAAAGTAGTGCTGTAATGAAACTCATTACAGCATTGTTTTCAGTTATATTTTTCGATTTGTGGATGTCAGTCCTGACCTCCGATCCTCTCAATTTTCGAATCAAATCAATTCGAATTCCGCAATCCGTCAAATTTAGTTAGTGACACCAACTGCCATGATACAATACAAAAGTCACTAATCTGAATTTTTAATTGAATTTCGAGAGTTTTCCACAAAACTTTACTGAAATAGAGAAAATATCGTCTAATACTCGTTGCAGAAGGCAATTCCAACACTCATGCTTTCGAAAACTCGCTCCTTCGTCGCTCGTTTTCGAATTTCGCATTCGTATTGGAATAGGAGCTCATTCTGCAACTTGTTTTAGAATAAACTATTCTATATTTCAGTGTGGTAATGAGTTCATTAGATTTAAAAATAGTGCTGTGGTGAAACTCATTACAGCATTGTTTCCAGTTATATTTTTCGTTTTGTGGTTGTCAGTACTGACCTTCGATATATTCAATCTTCAAATAAAATTAATTCAAATTTTGCAATGTGTCAAATTTCGTTAGTGACACCAACTGCCAAGATGCAATACAAAAGTCACTTATCTTAATTTTTATTTGAACTTCACTGGAATTGAGAAAATATCTTCTAATACTCGTTGCAGAAGGCAATTCCAACACTCATGCTCTCGAAAACTTCGCATTCGTGTTGGAATAGGAGCTCATTCTGCAACTTGTTTTAGAATATACTATTGAGATCCTATTAGTAATATTATAAGGCTCGTAATAGTAGAGCTTCTGTGCAAGCGGTTCTTACTGAATGCAGTTGCGATTCATTAGTCGCTAGTGCTCACATGAAACCTTTTCGAATTTCGTTTTTGGCGATTGCGATTATTCAGTGGTGCTACAAGAAATCGTGCTTGATGAAGGAAAAGCTAAAGTCGGAACCACCTGCAGGATTTAATAATGTCTTTATTTTCACAATTATAAATTAATAACAAGAAGTAAATATTAAACTCGCAATTTATGATATGCACGACGAATACAATTCGAAATATATTCGTCAAATCGAAGATGACTATCGAATATCATTCCTAGATTACGTGTGCCTGTTTCAATTTTCAAACTTTTGTCTCCGATTTTTATATTAACTAAGGCTTCCACTTGTTCTCTACAGTTTTTGGGTCCGAAAAGCAATGCACTACACTTTTCTGCGTTGATGTGAAGATGATGAGTGGCTGAAAACTCCACAAGCCTCTCATCAGCATAAAAATGAGCTTTGCACCTATCGAAAGAGCTACCCAGCGCAGAGGTGTACACTACATAATGAACCCCCCAGAACTGATCACTGTGCAACCCCTCTAGTGACACGCAGCTCCGCGGACAGAACACCATCCATCATGACCCTTTGAGTCCTCCCATCAAAGTAACTACATATTGAAAAAAGCGACCGCGTTCTCATCAAGTCCTATGTAATGGAAAATTGCTAACATTATAGAATGATTTAGGGTGTCGAAGGCTCAACTATAGTCTAAGAGAACGAGCAAGGTGAATTTGCCAGTATCCGTGGCACGGAATATATCTTCCGTGATATCTGCAAGTGTGGTGGAGCAATTGTGGTGTTTCTGATTTGAAGAAAAACTTCGAAAAAACCAGACTTAATGAAAACATTTTGACAGTGATAGGCTTTTCATGACCAGAGCGTAGAAAATATTCCCATCAGATGGCGAAAGAACAATAATTCTTCTCTTCTAGAAAATTATTTATATTCCATTGCATCCATAGTATTCGTTCATCTAAAAAATGGTTTGAATTATGTGAATCTGTGTGACACACCGTATTGTATAGAAATTCGAAACAGGAACTGCACCGAATATATTGAAAATATTAATCGTTCACCATCCTGTTATTCGTAGAATCATTTAGGCCAGTACAATAGATCTGAGAACACAGTATATACTAGAGTCGTACAACAACGATTTGCAGTATGTAAAATCTAATAAAGATGCGCAGTGCGCTATTTCTCGTGAGTAAATTACATCTGGCGAAACACTGAGCAGTTGTGGCATTTTAGACGGGGAAACAGATTTTGGGTGTGAAAAATTCATAGCATCAAAGGAATATGCATGAATTGGGTCAGATTATGGTTTAAATAGGGCTTTTTCATATTTGCCATCTTGACGTGTACTTTTTACTCAAAATTTTTGGTGTCATTTTAATGAAACGGTAGGTTTTTGAGACACTAAAATTCATTCAATGAAAAATCAATATTGAATCATATTGTTTGGTAATTATAAAAAGGATTTTTCGGATGTAAGCCAGGCACAATATCCCATTTGCCTCGTATAGGGGGCAAAACGGGGTCAGTCATGTTTCCTGAAAAATACATCAAAAAAATTTTTACTTCGTTATTTAGTTGGCAAAAGTCAAGAGACACTTGATTGGCTTAATTCAAAATAGTTATGTCTTATGCAGAAATCAGGATCAGGATCTTGAAGAATTAATTTTTTGAATTTCAATTAGCAAAAAATATTCAAGGTCAGTCCGTTTCCAGAAATCAAGAAATATTCATAACGTCAGGTTAAGAAAACGCTTTGGTTATTTAGCTCAAATATCTTTCCAATGAAAATACCGTCAAGAATGAAGGAAAAACGTACAAAGGTGAGATCAAATGAGTTGGACGAGAAAATATCCGAGTTATCTCGAGATACATTTCAGAATACACCTATAACTCTCCATTTTTGTCTGATCGTTTTCCTATAATGACGTCATAGTCGGTTCCTTTCTTCGGTGATAACAGAGTAGCTCGTTAGTGGGAGGATCCTCCGGGGAAGATTGAATCCTTTATCTCGGAACACGAATTTGAATTTGTAGGCGGAATTTAAATACTGGAGAAATTACGAGACATGCCTTTCAGGTCGTGAGGATCAGAGAGAGATGATTAGATAGAACTACCTAAAAGGAGTTTCCGAATGCATTATATCCGTTCGGGACGGAAACAGAATACCATTCCGGAAGGACCAGAACAAAAATCAATCAAACGGGGCTACGTTGCGTTCCACAATAGCATATTCCCTGAATTTGAAAGACATGAAATTATGTTACTCCTTTTCAGTGAAACAATCAACCAACAGCTTTATAGCTCGAGATCACTGATCAGACCTGTTTGCTTCGAGCATTGGACGAAATTGATCGTAGGAGAATCCAGATATTCAATCCATGCAGGCGTCATCTCTTTTGAAACCCAATTTTGTTTCATGAAGAATCTGTGTATCTAAAAGATGTTATAGATTACATGCTTGGGTAATATGAACTTGAACATCATTATCACCACATCATTTTTTTGGGATGAAGAAAATGTTTTTCAATGAGCTTCTATGTAGTGATTTTACAACTAATGCTGTCCTAGTAAACATTGCATTAAACTCGACACGTTTAGATGTTTAGGCGATATTTTCTCTTCCAGTTTGTGAAATACTCTCGAAATTCAAATGAAAATTGGCGGACATTCTAGAAATATCGATATATTTTTGTGAATGGAAGAGTTAAATATAGTTATAATATTGTGAGTATGGGAAATAATCAAGTCATTAAGTTAATTGTTTCTTTCGATCAGAGAAAATTGCAGATTTCTTGTTTGTACAGATCTCCCAATTCGTCTATTGTTGATTTTCTTGAGAGTTTTCAGGGATATTTGTTGTCGAATTGTAGAGATGATTCTGAACACATTATAATAGGTGATATCAATGTAGACATATAGGATGATTGTGAAAATGTAATATTACCTGAATATTTTAGCAGAGGAAAAATTTGTTTCAACCATAAATAAACCAATAAGTATTCAGGGGAGTAGTTCAACATATATTGATCACATATTTGTAGAGAAGATAGACGACTTCCTACCAATAATACTGAAAAGTCATATAACTGACCGCTTTTCGACCATTTTGATGATAAAAAATCATTCTTGTGGTCACAAAACCGTAAGTGAAACAAAACATATTAGAATTGATTTTGAAAATAAATTTGAATAATCTGAGCTGGGATACATATTATAAAAAGAATGATGTGAATCAGTTAGCAAATGAATTGCAACATACAATACGAAATGTAATGAAGAATAGTGAATTCCAGATCAAATATAAAGTTAAGAGAAGAAAACCTTGGATCACTGCGGCGATAATAAGATCTATAAACGTAAGAAATGAATTATATAAAAAGTGGGAAGACGATAGGCAACATGATAAGTGGGATCAATTCAAAAACTACAGAAATAAGCTTAACGTAATAATCAAACAGGCAAAAAATAGTTATTATAGGAAAAGAGTTAATGATGATGGAAATAATCCTAGAGAATTATGGAAAATCGTAACTGAAATTTGTGGTAAGTCAAAAATAACTAAAGAAATAAAATATTTGAAAACAGTCGATGGTGATCCAAAAAAAATTGCGAACGTCTTAAATGAATATTTCGTGAATATAGGTGAAAAATTAGTGGGAAATATTAAATCGCAGAAAAAAATCGTTTCCATTCAACAAAAAAAAAGATTGACTAGTTCTGTGTTCAAGTTGACGGCTACTAATGAAGAGGAAGTTAAAAATTTAATAATGAATTTAAAATGTAAAAAATCATGTGGAATTGACGGGATTTCGGCGGAGGTACTGCGGGAGGGTGTTCCATTTTTGGCGGCTCCGATAGTTTACTTGACGAACAAAATATTAGAGAAAGGTGTGTTTCCTGATGCGTTCAAGGTTGCTGTTGTTACGCCTTTGTTCAAGGGCGGGGGATGAGAGTGTTTGCTCGGATTATAGGCCTATATCTTTGCTCTCGACTCTCAGTAAATCGTGGGGAAGATAATTAAAATTAGAATCACTAATTGTTTTCGACATAATAGTTTACATTCGGACATGCAATTTGGTTTCACAGAGGGAAGATCAACTCAGGAAGCCATCGCTGCACTCACGGCTCAGATTTATGATGCTTTTAACAATGGAAAAGTATCTTTATGTGTGTTTGTTGATCTTATGAAAGCCTTTGATACTGTGGAACACAAAACTTTTTTGGGAATTGTGGAGGGTCTAGGTTTTCTGAATAGTAGTTTTAATCTGATAGAAAGTTATCTTTCTGGAAGAACGCAATGTGTTAAAGTAGGTGAACATGACTATAGTGAACAAAGAGAAATAAAAAATGGTGTTCCGCAAGGATCAGTTCTTGGACCTCTGTTGTTTTGCGCTTATGTTGATGGATTGTTGGCTCTGAATACTTATGGGAAGATATTAAGTTATGCAGATGATACTGCTGTATTTTATACGGGGGAAAATTGGCAAGAATTGGTACAAAAGGTTGAACGAGATTTCTGCAGGATAGACGATTGGATGAGTCATTTACTTTCAATCAATTATAATAAAACTAAGTGTATGCCTTTTGCAGTGGACAGGCGATCGCTTCCATCGGATCTGTCAATTAGGGTGAGAACTGTTACTCAGGTCACTTCAATTTCGAGCACAACCGAATATACATATTTAGGAGTCACGCTGGATTCATTTTTGAAATGGAATATTCATGTTGAAAGTTTGGTCATAAAATTGAGGAGACTTATTTGGAGGTTCAGAAGGTTGTCCAGTGTGCTGGATTTGCAACATCTTAAAGTGATGTATTATGCTTTGGTCGAGTCACTCATTAGATATGGGATAGTAGGCTGGGGTGGTGCGTACAATAACATATTGAAGAAATTAGAAACTCAGCAGAAGTGGTTCATTAAAATTATATCTAAAAAAAATATTCGATATCCGACAGAGGCTTTATTTAATGAGACAGGTCTATGGGATATAAGAAAGTTGTACTGTTGATCATGTTGAACATGACGGGGCAGCAGATGGTTTCGCATGGTAGGCATACAAGATACAGTATTCTTTCCGTTGTGATTCCGAAGGTTCAGAAGACTATTTTTCAGAGGTCTCATTCTTTTCTTGGACTTAGAATTTATAGTGCGCTGCCTGTTCATATTAAAATGATAGTGAATATAAAAAAAATATAAAAAGGAAATGAAAAAGTGGATATCCAGTAAAAGACAAAAATTCATTGAGAATATAGTTGATTTGAAAAACTTTTCGGGGGTTGTGTAGAGAATTTCAGGTTGTTGTTGATTTTTCTTGTCCCTTCGATGGGTCATAGTAGATAAGTAGTATGGTGGATTTTTAACTGGTGTTTGTTTGAAGATAGAATTGTATTCATTGTTTCTATAATTTTGTTGAATACTCACTACTGGTTATCCTTTATGAGTATTGTATTGTATGCATTTCCTTTTATTGTGTATAATTTAAGTTTGAAAATTAATTTCAGGGTAAAAATAAGTAATATGTAATGAATCAAAATATTTTAAATTGATGTAAGTTTCATTGTCATTTCTCGTACACAATAAAAGTATTATTATTATTATGATATCTGCTTAAATGGAATTGGTTTCCTAGATGAGAATTCTTTATTTCAACGATTGGACTTCTTCATGACATAATGATTATAATACTAGTATTTCTACTAAAAAAAATGTTGATGTGTTGTCCTAGATCCCATAACATACCTATACTGAATTTATTGTTGATGACATTATCTATTCATGAATTTCACAATAAATTTTTTTCAAAAACATCTTAGTTATCGCGAGATTTTTGAGAAAATTTGCCTTCGCCTCTAGAGCCCTTTTTGAAGTGCTGAGTGCTTCAAGCATTTATATTCAGTGCTTGGCACAGCTCTGCCATTCTACCTTGGTCATGGGTTTCCTTTACTTTTCTGCAAGAAAAAGTCACGCCACACGCCACTCCATTTGTCATTCATTACCAGACGAAATTAAATTTGGGCGGTTCTGGAGATATGATTTGTAACATGAATAGTAAAAGATTTTTGCTTTTCACACTAGTCTGTGATTTCGTATTCAGAGAACGCCCTGTTTCAGATTTCACTGCAAAATTCCATTATGAGAAAGAATATCGATAATACGGTCACGGAAACCTATTTTTCGGCATCCGTTTCGTACATCAATCACGTTCGAATTTCTTCCAATATTTTCCAGCACAAATAACACCAGCATGTGAATTTTGTGAAATCAATTTTCTCCGTAGGAATTAAGAACGAAGAATGGAAAATCGGAGGTTTGTCGATTGTGTTGGTGTGTTACGTTGAACCTGGAATTTCCAATTTCTATTCATCGTACAACCTGTGATGGGTTTCTCCTTTCACAATAAAGCCATTATGAAATTATTGTCTTTGAGGAAATATTTGGGATTCATAACTCTCATAGTCCTTTTCAGAAATGCAGAATCATTCCAAGGTGAATTTCAATCAATAATAAAATTGGTTGATAGGATAGGATAGTCCATGGGGCCATCCTCAGAATATCAACAGGCGGCACAGGTAATGAGATAATTGTCAAAAAGTCTGGTCTTCTCTGAATAACTAAATACGATCTGCGAACCTTCCTGGTGATCAAAAAAGTAATTCCATTCAAAAAAGATCAATGGGAGCGATATTTCACCTACCGAAATATTGAGAAAAATTTCGTCGTAAACGTTATGTTTCTACAACCAATACAGCTGGCTCTGGCATATATAGGGCCAAAGCCCTATGTGTACTGTCGCTAAGCTTTTGTATGAGTATTATCTAAGCAGGAATATTGTCAATCGAAAGATGTCAAGACATGAACCTAGAGAGGAATCTCAGATAGTCAAGCTGCTCTCAAAGCACTGAGCTCCTATGTTATTGGCTAAAAGTTGCCTTGGGAGTAGTGTTGGGTAGTACAAGTTTGAAATTGGGTTGGTTGTAAGAGGAGCCTCACTTTGGTATTCACCGGTACCACTTCCAATCAGGCGAGGCATCCGGGCGTTCATGAAGCGATAGGCAGTCAGGACAGATTTGTTCTACTACAAATGTGGTCACTGTTCGCTCGCAACTGGACCGATGCAAATGGGGATAAACGTGTTAGACGTTAGAGTTGAAGCGCTCATTGTAGTACAAACTCCCTGTAGAAAACCACTTCATGGCCAGATATAAAAATAGGTTTGATTTTTGCTGTAAATTATCTATGTCAGGACAATGGTCCTTCCACATGTTGATTAATGCGCTTCATTGATGTGTTGGTCGATATGAGAAAAGTTTTGATAAAATACAGAATGTCATAAATAGAGGAATGAGAATTGTATTAGGTTGTAACAAACGTTATACCTAAAGAATAATGTTGAATACTTTGAAATTGATGGATGTTAAGCAAAGAATTAAATTTAAGACCCTATGTGTCGTAAAATAAGAATATTGCCCGAATATTTAACTAAGGATTTGAATACAGTTAATTATATTCATGAGTATAATACTCGTCAAACTGGTGATATACAGGGTGGCCATTTGAAAACGAAACAGACGAGATTCAGACGAAATAAATTTTTTCGAAAGGAAAGCTCGGACAGGTCGATTTCTGTTCGAGGGGACAGCTCAAGATGTAGGTTACGGACGCATAGCGCTTCAACCTTGCTAGTACAACCCTCACCCACAATTTTCGAATAGGGAAGATGGGGTGAGTGATACCTCATTTGAAAGGTATTTTTATACTAATTCAGCACAGTAATGGTTTTTAATTTTATGCATTAGTGCTCGAAATACAGGGTGGCCATTTGAAAACGAAACAGACGAGATTACAGACGAAATAAATTTTTTCGATAGAGAAGCTTTGAAAATTCGATTTTGTTTCGAGGGGGACAACTCAAGATGTAGGTTACGGACGCACAGCGCTCCAACCTTTGTACTACAACCCTCATACCCGATTTTCGAATAGGAAAGATGGGGTGAGTGATACCTCATTGAAAGGTATTTTTATACTGATTTCAGCACAGTAATTGTTTTTTCATTTATGCATTAGTTCTCGAAATATTCTTGACTAAGCATTTGAAAATGAAGTGGTTTTTTCATGGCACTTGTATGTTTTTTGTGAATAACCTTTCAAATGAGGTAACACTCACCCATCTTCCCTATTCAAAAATTGGTGGTGAGGGTTGTAGTAGCAAGGGTTGAAGCGCTATGCGTCCGTAACCTACATCTTAAGTTGTCCCTCTCGAAACAGAAATCGACCTGTCGAGCATTTCTATCGAAAAAATTTATTTCGTCTGTAATCCCGTCTGTTTCGTCTTCAAATGGCCACCCTGTATTTCGAGAACTAATGCATAAAATGAAAAAAACAATTACTGTGCTGAAATCAGTATAAAATACCTTTCAAATGAGGTATCACTCATCCCATCTTCCCTATTCGAAAATTTGGGGTGAGGGTTGTAGAAGCAAGGGTTGAAGCGCTATGTGCCCGTAACCTACATCTTAAGTTGTCCCCCTCGAAACAGAAATCGACCTGTCCGAGCATTTCTATCGAAAAAATTATTATTATCTCGTCTGTTTCGTTTTCAAATGGCACCCTGTATATGTTGATAGGAATGATTTTAATATTTTAGAACTTTCTTTTTTCTATAGGGATTCAGAGAATTTCATGAACTATCTAGACAATTAAAGGATGCAGAGAACTTTAAATATTTTAAAAAAACTTTCAATCAAATATATGAAAGAGTAAACTGTACACGATTCTATGTAAAAATAGCTAATGCTAATAAAGATATGATTAATATATTATTAAATTATATTTCATCGGTAAGAGCGGTCAAAGGAGAAATCTCTAAAGAAACAACTCTAATTTTGTTATGAGGGATGGAAGAACCTTTATCAACATGAAGCTGAAAGAAATTAATTGTGGAGTCGCTGTATTTTCATTACCCCATTTGGAGCGTTCGCCAGAACACATCTGCCTATCAGATCGTTTGCAGTGCGCTCCTTATTCGGCCCAGATGAGAATTCAGTCGAGATCTTCGATTACCTGGTTCAGTCTCGTACCTTTCGGTTATTACCGACCGCCCCACTGATGCGTAGTAGCTATGTGGGACATTCGAAATGTTAGGATTCAGTTTGTCAAAGTGAGATGCCCTTACATTTTTGGTCTTGTACGGTTACACGTGAACCGCCTCTTACAAGAGTTACCCACACTTACTGGAGGGCCTAAATTAACTCAATAAGGTAATAAGCTCTCTTTTCTGCATCTTCAAAACTTTCTCTTCTGCTGGTATTCGTTGTTGAAATTGCCCTTCATATAGCGTTGAGGCCACTTTCGGCAAAACTTCATAATACAAACACAAATCGACCAATACTGCTCCACAATACTTAGGAATATCTTATGCAATCGTTTTCAAAACAATGGAATGTTCGAGAAAATTGCTGTTAAGTGATTTGAAATCAATATCACCTTGAATCGATCCAATAAAGTCAGTATGAGATATTTCGTCAATTTGGTCGCCTTTTTTCTGAAGTTAGGTTCTTTCATATGCTCCATGATTGTTCTCATTTCGATATGGAGTTTTTTGAAGATGCTAATATGTGAATCAACAAACACTGAGGCTAATAGGGCTATTGAATACTACAGAGTTGCCCAACTCAGGTTGTAGTAGAGGAAAGGATCCAAGTCAGCCAAAGTGAGATATCTCGACTTTGAAATAGGTCAGGGAGACAGGTTTCGTGTTGAAAAGACAAAACTTGATGGCGACGGAATACATTAACTGTGCAGGATCGTGTAGAATGCTACGAAATACTCTGCGAAATGCAGATGGAGGTCCAAGTTCCCTCCGAAACTATAAAACGATGCTTGAGAGAGGTGAATATAAGTTCTAGACGTCGTCAAGAGGAGTTTCTTTTAACACTTGACCATAAGCATCAAAGACTGGAATGGGCAAGGCAACATTTCAATTGGAACGATCAATCAGGTAGTGTCCTCTTCACTGATGAATCCAGATATGGACGATTTCCAGATTCTCGTGAAATAAAGGTATGGACGATCCCACGCATAACACGTTATCGTCGCTTTGTATAAAAAGTCTATCCATTCCGAGGGGATTGTGTTATGATATGAGCCCAGATCTACACATTTGTCCTGGAAATATGACAGCATTACGCTATAGGAACCATGTCATTGACGATGAATTGCAAAATTTTCACGCGGCTGGTGCTGGTGCTTGGTGCAACTTTTCAATTTCTAGTCGATAACGCTAGACCGCTCCTTGCAGCTATAGTTGAGAATTCTCACGAGGAGGTTGGTATTCCACATTCACAAATACATCCGCACTAACCAGATTTGAATTGCATAGAACATGCATGGGATAGAAGATTAGATAATCATCAACCTACCCCAAAATTTTTAAATGATCTGAGAGAGCTTCTGCTCGTTTATGGAACCAAATTACTCTAGAAATGTTCAACAACTCGTGCGTAGTATTCAAGGAGATGTCCAGCTGTTATTGATGCCGTGGATGCCATGCATTTTTATTGGTAGTCTTAAATGCTTGAATTCTCTGGAATATTTTTTATTTGACTCGATTTTTTTCATCGGCACTGTATACGCTGCAGAGATTCAGGCTGAAAACAATTATATTTCCTGAATTTGAAATCATATTGATATGAATTTTCATCACAGAATCTGATTTGAACTATATTTTTCGAATGTAGGTAAATATCCCTTACTCATGTGGAGCAGTTTATTTGATGGTATTCTTCTTCTTTCATGTGGCTTGTCCGGTCTCCCCGACGTTGGCGATCACTATGGCAAGCCGTACAGTTCTCTGCTAGTCGAGAAAGTTCACCAGCTCTTCTTATGCCGGTCCAATCCCTTATATTACTCAGCCACGACTGTTGCCTTCTTCCAACTCCACGGCGTCCCTCAATCTTGCCCTTCAATATTAGTTGTAGCAGATGATACTTAACACCTCTCAAAATATGTCCAAGATATGATTTCTCCCGGCATTTTACGGTGTTCAAAAATTGCGTTCCGATGGTTGCTCTTCGGAGTACATTCTCGTTTGTAAAATGTTGTGTCCATGGAATACGAAGCATTCTTCTGTGAAGCAACATTTCGAGTTAATTCATCGTTCTGACCTTCAGAGTCTACGTCTCCACTCCATACAGCAATACCGAAACACATGGCACTCAACCATGCGTTGTCTCAACTTCAGATTCAGGTTGCCATTGCAAAAGAAGGATCTCATTTCATTCCAAGTTGCACGAGCAATCTCTATTCGGCACTTTATCTCTCAGTCCGGGTTTTGATCCTCTGTAATCATACTGCCATGTATTTGAACTCAGTGACACGTTTCAATTTGACTTCCATTAAGTTCTAAGGTGTTGCCATTGTGGGATTGCTTGCTGAATATCATAAATTTGGTCTTTCCTATATTGACCCTGTCTCTCCCACATAACTAATTTCCTTTAAAAGAAACTGTAATCCCTCGATTGTTTCTGCAAAAATCACTGTATCATCAGCATATTGGATTGTTGTTATTGGCCCTCCATTTATTTTGATGCCGAGGTGAGATTTTTTTTTCAATGCTTCCTTAAATACTCGATCAGAGTATAGGTTGGAGAGCAAGGGCGACAGTTTGCACCCTGTCTTACTCCACGTTGTATCTTGATATAATGGTCTGTTTTAATATTGCCTACTTTCAT